>PVJA010003447.1:66920-95142 GCA_004027025.1 Myocastor coypus | reverse complement strand
CACTTTACAGCCCACCACCCCGTCTAGCCATTTGACAGCCCACCACCCTGCCTAGCCACTTTACAGCCCACCATCCTGCCTAGCCACTTGACAGCCCACCACCCTACCTTAGCATAATAAACATGCTCATCATAGCGAGAGTAGCTGTGTGCCAGCCCAGCATTGAGAATCCATGGGCTGAGGGCCTACTGTGTGTCTGATGAAAGGCCGAGTCTGTGAACAATGTAGTGAGAGGTACAAGGCCATCCCCAGCCTTGAGGAGAATGCAGTCTGGGTAAGCAAGGCAGGGCTGAGGCCAGCTTAGGCCACTACGAAGTGCACATTTAAGGGAGGGAGAGCTAGAACACTCAGGGATTCAGGGGAGAGAGCTGAAAACAACAGCTGTGGGGTTCTGGTAATGTTTCCCTCTATTTAATTCTAATTATCGATTTCCCCAGGCTATCAGTAATGACACGGTGCAGGAAACCCAGTCCAGACAGATGCAGCATTTTCAGCTGGAGCGATCTGAGGCGAATTGCATGTTTGAAAATTACCCTCCATCTAGATGCTACACACTCAGGCTAATGTGGCTGGGGGAACCTTCTTACCATCATCTTGCAGGATAATGGCAGTCCTAAATTTACCTCTCTGACTAAAATAATTTTCGCTAGTCCAGGAGAGCCTCAATCCCATTTCCTTAAACGCTTGAGTTCTAGGGACAGCCAGAAGGTATGGATTAGACTCAGTGGACCTCCCCCACCCCCGAACAGCTCCCTTTCCCGTTCTTGCTCCTCACACTTTGGAACTTGGGGGTGGCTGGATCCGCAGCGTGCTCTTGCACGTTAGCACCTAAGCCGGCTGTGAGCCCCGCCGGGGCCTCGGCTGCAGGACAGCGGGCAGGTTAAGCGCAGGGAGGATCGGGCCCGAGCACCGTCGCTGGCTGCTATGTTAGGACCTCAGGCGCAGTCTTCACCCAAGTCTGGGTTTCTTCAGCCCAACCAGGGTATGATTGCCCTGTGCCTTGATCTTCCGTGCGGACGCCTGAGCTAATAATGTCTGCGTTGTGTACTGACTTTCTTGAAAGGAAAAGTGCTCCTAAATACTAGGCACTTGGATGGCGGGAAGGTGCTTGGAATCTTAATAGCTTTCTCCTTGCCTCCAAAGTGGGCTTTTCTTTGTAACTGTGCTAAGTGTTTGAAAACTACTGCTGAAAAGAGGCTTGTTCCCCCGCTGTGCCTCGAGTGGGATTACTGCCCTTGTGGAACGTGGCCCATCTGGCCTCTCTGTGAGGGGCTCGCCAGGATCCTGGGCCACTTAGCCGCTGTGTGAGCAATCCCGCCCACCCTCCACAGGAGGAACTTTTTATCTAAAATCTGTTTGGATAAATCAGTAACCAGTCAATCAAGAAGACCTTCAAGCCAAATGTGAGCATTTGGCTTTGAAAGACATTCTAGAGCTTCCATTTCTGGCCTGGGCTACTATTCATTGAGCTGTGTCAGTGGCACTGTTATTGCTTACATATTCTGTTCTCTTTCCCCGAGATTCTTAAATTATATTAAGCTCCTCAGCTCTTGTAAGTGCTCTGTGTTTGTTTGAGACAGGGTCTCTGTAGTTCAGGCTGGTCTTGAACTCATGATGCTCTGCCTGCCTCAGCCTCCTGAGTGGTGGGATTACAGTTGTGTGCCACTATAATCTTAGTGCTTTATTCTATTTTCTTATTTTTTCAGGCATGCCATTGTTTGTGTTTGACTCCTTTGGGGGTTTGTAGAGAACCAGGGCTAGACTACAACTGATGTAAGACTCGCCCAGGGATATCTGATTGCTTAGGGGTCCCAGGGGTCTAAGAATCTACTTTTGTTTAAGCTGCTTGCCAGCTGGGTCTGGGAGTCAGTCACCATATTAAACCTCCTGTAGGCTGTGTCTCAATAGGCAGAAGAGCGCCTAACGGGGATCAACGCTGGGGTGCTGCTGCTCAGGTACTGGGCCCCTCTCCAGCTCCCCTCAGAGCTGTGCCACCAGCTGACAGCTCTCGCACCCACCGTAGGAGTGAGCACTGGGGCGGGGGCGACATTCTCTGCCCTGCGGTCACAAGCTGGTCTGTGGCAGAGCTGGGATCTGAGCTTGTCCAGCTGCCAGGCTGGCCCTGGTCCTCCTCTGCTGGGCTGCTGCCTGTGCGTCCATGCTGGGACCGTCCAGAAGTGAAGGGTGCGTGAGGCAGGCCCCTGCCCTCGAGAAATCTGCTAATGCCACTGTGAGTGATCGGAGGAACACTTATTCTGGGATAGCCACAGGAACATAAAGTGGAAAGTTGAAAAGTGGAAAAGTCAAGCAAATCCAAGGGTTTTTGTCTTCTTGGTCCTGGTGAATTGAATACGGATGAATCAGCAGGTTTGTTTTATTTTCCAGGTTGATTGCAGGGCTGCTGGGCTATAGTCTAAGCACAGTGTGAAACAGAAGCTCTCTGTGTGAGGTTCCAAAATTAGAAAGATTTTATTCATGTCAGAATCACACTCTTTCAGGGAGACGGAGTTGTTGCATAGGGGTCGAGGCACCAGCTCATTGGCCAGCTAGGGGAATCCAGGCACGAAAGGTCCAGTCTGGGTTGAAAAACTGGTGGAAGGCTTGCGTAGAGCAGCGGGCTGGTGGTTGGAAACGCAAGCTGCGCTGCTCATCCGGGCAGAGGAGTCCCTGGTGCTGAGATCTACTGGCAGGGGCTGTCCTGTGGCCGGGATGCCCTCTGAGGCTGCTTCCTAGGGTGACAAGCTCCCCACAAGACCTCAGCTTGTTGTTCACGGGTGGGAAAACCTGTGCTACACAAAGGGGAGGCCAGGTTGTGCAGGCTCCTGCGTCCTCTAAGCATGTGGCTTGGTCTGGGGCACGTGGTGCTCAGCAGTGAGCACCGTGGTCAGGACCGTGGACCCCGCAGGACCCTGCTACACCAGCAGTGACCCCACGCTTGTTTTCCTACTTGGATTGCTCCTCCGTGTCGCTGCCAGAGAGCAGGCTCCATGCAGTATGATAGGTCTTGAGTTCACCCTGCTCCCGAGCAGCTAACAAGCGCTTAGCTGGTCCTGAGTAGAGCAAGTGTCACTGGGATGAACAGATGGGTCCGTGCCCTGGCTGGCGCGCTTAGCAGCGCTAGACACCAGGTGAACAGAAGGGGCTCTTGACAGCTCTCTCTGACCATCTGCTTTCCCAGTCGCAGCTGGTGTTCTGTGGGGCACCCCGCACGGTGCAGCTTCGGTCAGCGTGTGGAAGCCTCAGCCTGGGCCCCGCGGATCCAGGCGTCAGCAGAGTCTTGGGCTGTGATGAGATGGAAAGGACAGAAGCCTCTTTTTTGGTTCCCTTTTTATTGTGCATGGTTGACGGTGTTGAACTGGCAGTAGGCACTTAGGGTCAGAGAACGGAATGCAGAATGCACTGCTTGTGGGACCAAACGGCAGCGGCGCACACCTGAGACAGAGACAGGCGCCGCACAGGATGAGGGCGAAGGGCACCCCAGGAGGCTCTTGAGGGGCAAGTGTGGGCCAGGAGGACAGCCGTGTGACAACTGGAAGACAGTGCAGTTGTGGAGGCCGTCAGCAGCCCCAGGTGAGGCGGGTCTGCAGCAGCGGAAGGAAAGGAAACCCAGCCTCTCCAGGGAGATGGGCCCTCCGTGGTGCCAAGAACTCCTAGCTCCCTGCCGTCAGGCACGGTTCATCCTGTCACACTGCAGGCACGGTTCATCCTGTCACACTGCCCGTCCAGTGAGCACCAGGCCATACCAGGGGCCGGCGGGGCTGTTACGTTTGGGCTCCTGGCCCGGGACTTCTCCCTGGGGAGGATCCAGGTTTGCACTCCGGTAGCATTTCTCTTAGGACTTTGTAATATCCTGGAGAAAGTCCTGCCTCCTCAATAGCTGACTGGTTCTCTTAGTCTTGGAGAAAAAAAAAAAAATCAAGATAAAAAATACCAAAGAACTGAAATCCCAGATTGGCAAAATTGCGGTTGTGGTGATGGAATGAGCCTGCTGATGAACGATTTGAGCTCCTGCGCCGGGCTTTCTAGCGCACAGGCCCTGGGCCTCATCCCCGTGGTCTCTGTACACCCTCTGCCCCGCCGCATGTGTGGGTGGCTGCCAGGACGGCGGGGAGCTCCCCTCCCTGGACAGGTTGGCTCTGGGCAGGGAGCCTCGGGGAGCCCAGGTTTCTGCCCAGCCATGGTGAAGGCCCATTCTGCCTTAGAGCCACTGTGATTTTGCAAAGCCACTTGGCACTGCAGGCCTCACTCTCTTCATCTGTAAGTGACAATGGTATATCACAGTTGTAAAGAAATGTACCGTTTTTTAAGCATGGCGAATTTCAGACCTGGGTAAGTGGCGTAAGCGCACGGAGTTGTGGCTACTGAAGGTAGGTCCGGTGCAGAGCCCTAAGCCCACCCTTGATGCCCTCGACTCCTGCTCTGAGCCCTGCGCAGTGCTCCATGCGATCCCAGGCATGCGTAGAGTCTGCTGAGCAGGCCCGGCCTACAGGCCCCTGCCAGGTCCCAGGTGCTCAGCTCAGGGACTCATGCAGGATGGCTCTGCTCACCTCCTGCTTCTCATACGAGTTCTTCATCCTGTGTGTGGAAGGAGCCTGGGGGCTGGCAAGAGCGGCTGGCATCTCTACCTGTCTGCAGCTGAGATGAGCCAGCGTCCTTTGGGAGTGCCGACTTCCTTCCTTCCTCCCTCCCTCCTTCCCTCCCTCCTTCCCTGTCTCCTTCTCTCTCTCTCTCTCTCTCTCTCTTTCCTTCCTTTTCTCTCCTTCCTTCCTTCCTTCCTTCCTCCTCCCTTCCTTCCTTCCTTCGTTCCTTCCTCCCTCCCTCCCTTCCAAATAGCACTCTCACTGTTGAGGCTTAAATACCAAAACCTCATGGCTCACAGGACCAGTGCCAAAACATCAATCATCAGGAAAACTGCGAAGATCACGACTCCTGTCCATGGATACAGAGGACGAGCTGCCCGGAGCCGTGCCACTCTCACACAGAGGGTGGAGGAGGTGAAGGCTGCAGCTCTCTAAACCACGCTTGATTTGCTAAAATGGTGGCTAAAGCCACATACAAACACTTAAGTTCCTAGAGGACGGTGACCAGTTCTGAAAAACCTCACAAAATGGAAAGATCAGCCTGGATTGGTGAAATATGTGCAAAGGGACGAATGGCGGTGTGACTTTTAGCATGAAAGTTTTAACAAGAGGAGAAGGGAAAGCTAGCCATCCATCCTATTTGTCCTTACACCTCAGACTTGGAAGCGAAGAAGGGGAGAAGAGCAGCATCTGTCATAGGGTTCCTGCGGGTCACAGCTGGTGGCCCTGGCTTTGCTGTCACTCAAGCCGAGATGCTCACTCACACTTAAGCCTTTCGGAGAAAAGTTAACCATTAGGGTTCGCTTCCTGAGCGAGAATTGTGAATCAGAAACTTTTCACATCAAATGACTAGGCTTTCTTCAAAAATATGCGGCCTCAGCATGTCATGCTTTTCAGCGAGGCTATTATTCGTATTTAAAAATATTTCACGTTTGTGTTATCGTCTCATCGGGGAAGCTGAGCGTGCACGAGGTTATCTGAAGGAATGACTCTCAGAGCTCAGGACCGAATTCCTCAGAATCAGCGCAATCAATTAATAAGCTTGCAAATCGAGATTATCTTCGCTGCTGCCCAGGAACTGAGTGGTAATTAGCGTCCCGGGACAGGTGGGGGCCGGGTTGTGTACCAGGGATCTATTCATGTGTCATTGGTCCCAAATTATATTCCATCAGCAAGTCAAACTCGGGCTGGAAAAGCCAAGTGACACAGAGCTACTGCTCTGTGCAGTCAGCCCTGGGAATAAAGTCTATCTCCCTGGCGGCTTAACCAAACAGCAATCAGATGAAGCTGTGAGACTGGGCAGTGGAGACACAGTCGGGCCTGCCTCGCCCCTCTTCACCCTCCAGCACCTGGCTCAGATGCCACCCTGCTGCCCCTTGTGTCCCGCAGGTTCCTGAGGTCCGGTGTCCCAGTGCTCAGTGCTGCAGGTGGGATGGGGTGGTGCGCGGGCCCCAGCTGTTGGCCATGGCCAGCCCCCCGCCCTGCCGCCCCGGGGAGCAGGTGTGGGACAGCATCGCCTGGCGCCGCGGCTTCCCTTCCCGGGCCTGCCTTTCGGTTTCATCGTCTGGCTGCCCCACTTCAGCCCTCTTCCAAGAACCTCTGCTGTCTTTGGCTCAGGATAAAGGAGCGCCGAGCCGTGGGCGGGGCGGCGGCCTGGCCTTTGTCTCCTTGCTCTCCCACCTGTTCCTAGGACAGGGAAGCAGGTAAGCGAGGAGCCTGCACCAGAGAAACAGCCCTTTGTGCCTGCTGCAGGTGGCAGGTAAACACACGCTGGAAGTCACCTTTGGAAGGTCGCAGTGGGTAAACACCCTGTCCCTGGCCAAGCCCGTCCAGGGACAGGATGTGGGGCTTGGCGGCCCCTTGGCAGACGCTCACATCCGTAAGTAAGGAGATGTAGACGCCTGCTTATCTTTATGAACAAGCGAGGCTGGAGGTGAGCTGGGGGAAGGGCCTGGCTTCAGACCCGAGCCCCAGGCAGGCTGGGCCAGTGGGACATGTCCGGGCCTCGAGTCTCGCGGACTGGGATTTGCGTTCCAGTCCTTCCGCTTCCGCTCCACCTCATACCTGTTCTTAGTGGCTACCTACCACGTTGGAAAGACCGCAGCAGATGCCAGGCTTAATACTGAGCGTGTTTGTGCTGCAGTGAAGGGGGAGGGGGAGGGAGGCAGGATGCCAAGTGCCAGGTGGCCTGGGTTCCTAAGGGCCGAGGCAGCAGCAGCACCGAGGTCCTGCAATGTGATGAGTGTGTGCATGTGTACGTGTGTGTGTGTGTGTGTGTGTGTGTGTGTGTGTGTGTGTACACATGTGCTTATAGACATCACCTAAGGGAGGTTAGGATAACCCTATTAAAATAAGTTAGGATGATGTCATGGTTTAGATTTTCAAAACAACAAAAAACATCATTTAGCCATTATAGTCTATTATTGAAAAGATTTTAAGACTTCATAGCATATTTCAGTCTTTTTTTTTTTTTTTTTTATGTCTTTTTGAGGCAGGGTTTCGCTATGCAGTTCAGGCTGGCCTGGAGCTCACTTTTGTAGCCTAGGCTGGTGTCAAACTCCTGCCTCAGCCTCCCAAGTGCTGGGATTATAGGCATGCGCCACCACCCCCAGCCATTTAAGTCTCTTGAAGCATTTTTGATTTGCATTTCTGTTTTAGTTTGTGGTGACTTTGAAAATTATCTTTTATGTCTTGTGACCGCGTGGGACTCTGCAGTGAGATGCTTAGCTTCCCTTTGTTTGACTGCAGGGCCTGTGTCCAGGCCTGAGTTTGTCTGTTCCTAGAACAATCAGTGAAATCGGCGCCCAAGGCGGCGGGGTTCATGTTTGCCGTGGGATATCTATGGGATATTTTTCTTCTAATGAGAAAGTTTATGCTTGATAATATGTGGTGCTAGCTGTTGCTTTGTTCATCCATGGATGTCATGGGTAATTTTATCTTCAAGCCAGAGTTTGGAAGTCAAGTTCCCCCGCATCTGGCTGATGGGCTTGTCCGCTTGGCAAGACTTTGGGGTGCAGCCCACTGCCTGGCCACTGGATATCAAGCCCATTTGGCCAGCCATGGGGCCAGGGGTCCCCATTGGGAGGTGTCCCCTGTGGCACACATGCTGCTGACCTAATGTCACCTTGTCTCTGCCTTTTCAGAAACGGAGCTGTCAGCCGTCGCAGAGGTGGTGCCCACCACATCGTGGAATGCTTCAAGTGATCTGGACAAAGGTACACAGCAGGGACAGTGGGGACAGTGGGGGGCCAGAAGGGCGGCTCCTGGGTATAACCCTGGTTTGGCCGTCTTGGTGGGGGGCTGCATTTCAGATCACTAGGAGGAAATGGTGGCCAAAATAAATCCCCAGCTTACTTTGGGATCATTTAACATTTAATTACTTGGAATTCTCTTGTTTCTGAGAAGTTTTTTTTTTTCTTCTTCTTCTTCTTCCTCTCCCTTCTTCTGCTAAAATGTTCCACATGGTGAAAACACCGCAAGATGTGAGAGAGGGTTGTTCCTGGCTCTGAGTCGAGCGGATCTTGGGCAGGGCATCTGCTCCAGGGCGAGCCAGGACTGATCACGGTCTGGTGACTTTCCACGACGGGTATCTGAGGTGCTTGTTGGGTGCCTGCCAGAGCACCTGAGGCTCTGGAGGTGCCTGTGCGAACAGAGGCCAGCGCTCCTCTGCACAAGGGGTGCAGGGTCCCGTCCCAAAGTTGCTCAGCATCGGTCGTGCCCCACCGTGTGCTAGGTACTGGCCCCCTCTGCGGAGCTCCTCTGCTCCCCAGTAGCCAGTCACCACGCGCAAAGACCTGCTTTACCAGGCCTGATCCTTGGCAGTTCCCTCTGTGTTCCATACGTATCTCCAGCCAGATTTCCGCTTTCGCGTCCTGAGCTTCCGGTCTGGGCAGTCCTCCTGCGCCAGGACCGAGTTCCGCCTTCTCCAGCTCAGCACGGTATTTTTTTTTCCCTCATGACTGATCATAAACATTTTATGTCACAAATATGAGCTTGAAATCCTCATGTGCACAGTGACAATGAGGATGGAGAGAGGATCGATAGTGGGGGGGTGGTGAGTGACGGGAAGGGGTCTGAAGAGAAACGGACCCGCGCCCCTGAGATGGATGCAGACTCCGCGGATTGCGGAGATGTGCTAATAAAATAAAATTTTGTACAAGGCAGTGCAAATTGGACGCTCGGCAGGAAGTGGCCCGCCCTCCGCTGCTGCGCCCAAAGCCGTTGTGAGCGCCTCCCTGACGCGCTCTGCGGTGTGTGGGTAACTCTCCTGAAGCCCACAAGTTCCTTGGTGGGAGAATTTTCCTCTGGTTTGCTTTCCGTTCCTTCCCTTTTTTTTTTTTTTTTTTTTCTCTTTTTGTCTCCATCACCCAGTGTCACACAAGCGCTTGTCCTCACTTGGCCATGTGCGTTGACAGACGGCACCTGCTGTACAGGGGATACAGCCACAGGCTGCCCTTCGGTGAGGCTCCTAGGCCCCCGAGGCTCCCCTCCTGGGACCCTGAGCGCCGAGAACTGTCTGCGCAGACGTCCCTCGGTTTATGAAACCCCAGTGCCCACGGTTATTTCACTGGTTTCGCTCAGTTATGCACGATGAAGGGAGATAGCTTCTCGCCTTAAATCAAAGAACATTTGTCATAATTATTTGTCATAATTATTTCTGTTGTCAAACGTGATCTGAAAGGTCTTTTGCTAATGAAGGATTAACACAGGGATTTGTGCTATTCCTGTCCATCTCAGGAACCAAGCGAGATGCCTGGGAGGCAGTAGATTTTTAGCAAGTATTTATGGAATCTTTTTTAATGGAGAAGAGGAAATAAGTAAGTTAACCGTTCTGTGTCAGGCCTGGTGTGAGGCACTGTCCACGCATGAACTCAGCTGCAACTGCTTTGGGCACCAACAGGAAGTCCTATCCCTCCACTCGGGGCGTTATTGGTCAGCTCCGGTGGTCAGAGACATGGAGGGGTGTGGGTGTGTGTCACTAAGTCAGCCGGCTGCTGGGCCCAGCTCAGCCGGCCACCCTGGGAATTGCCACCCAGCCAGCGGTCTTAATTAGCAGTGGCTGCCCTTCGGGAGGAACCAGTGCCCTCGGCAGTGAGGGGCTGCGGGGGCCTAGGTGAAGGCAGGCCCCAAGGCCCTTTCCTTGTCAGCACCATCTTGAAAGAGAGCCTATCTGTCTTCCTCGCGTGCCAGGAGGCTGTAGGACGCCGACCTTGAATTCTCATTTAGAAGCAGACAAAGCTGCTGGTGCGCTTGTTCGTGCACTGAGCCCATCCTTGATTCCCCGCTGATGGGAGCGCGGTGTGTGAAGAGCTAGGGTCTGTAGATCCTCCTACAGAGCCTCCTGCTCCCATGAGCTCAGGACCTCTTGCAAAGACTGCTGCTGCCCACGCGATGAGCAAGGCCTTCAGCTCCCCTGAGAGGCTGCGCTTTTCGGGAATGTTCTCCCCAGCCACAGAAAGACGCTCGTGGAAATGACAGACGCACAGCCAGGCTGGCGCAGAGAAGTCCTGGCTTCTAGGAATGAAAAGTAAGCGCAGCGCTCCTGCAGTGACCCCCAGTGAGGAGGCACTTGCAGCAAAGGGTCCTGGGAAAACATGGCAAGAGCGATGCTTCCAGGGGAGAGCAGTGTCGACTGCCACAGACAGTACCCCATGCCAGGCAGTGAGGAAAGCCCGGTAGGAAGTAAGGGGAGCTGCTGAGACCGTGGGGCAGAAATCTCTCTGCCACACCGTGCCACTGGGATTGTCCCAAAGGCTCCAGGCAGCATCCTCTGCAGTGTGGAGGTGTGGGGCTGGGGCTCTTGCCATGGGCCGGGCCAGCTGCAAACCCAAAAGATAGCACAAAAACTTGGTTGAGCTCTGAGGCTCCAACAGTGGCAAGGCACCTCATAAAAATGTCTCAGCCTTCCTGTGTATGAGGGTCTGTCACCCACCAAAAGCAAAATTAAAAAAAAAAACAAAAACTAATAACAATGGGAAAGTCCTATGAGTTTTAAATTTACTTTTAGAATGTATGATGAGGGAGCTGGGGAGATAGCTCCGAGGCACAAGTGCCTGCTGGGCAAGTGCAAAGTTGTGAGTTTGGACCCCGGTCTCACAAAAAAAAAAAAAAGAATGTATGATAAATGCAGGAGTGGGGAGACGCCATCGGCAGGCATCGGCAGACAGAATAGACACAAGAGCGCACGGCAGGGCAACGGTAGCGGGCCAGCTCCAGAGACCCCCCAGGTGCTGCTTGGTGGCAGAAACAGAAACTCAGCAACTGACAAACAACGCTGGGGCACTCAAAAGTTCGTCAGGCGAGGTACACAGTGATGAACTCAGATGAAGAGAGAAACGGTGAGCAGGAAGAAGGAGCGAGAGGACAGGTGGGTCAGAGAAGCAGCCCCCGCTGAGGTCAGAATCCTGGCTCCACTGCTTGCTTCCCACGTGACTTCCGGTGCTTCCTATGCGACTTCCAGTACATGACCCAACCAGTCTGTGCTTCGTGCTTCTCATCTGTAAGGTGGGATGCAAAAAAAAAAGTACTCTCTCCTCTGACTGTGAAGATTCATCTGGCCAGAAAATCTGATAAGTGAGAGGGTAAGACGTGGCATGGGTTGGGGTGAATGTGGTCATCGCCGTGGCCTGGCGGGCAAAGCTGTGGGTGCTCTGTAGTCTGGAAGTGGCCATGCTGTCGAGCTGGGTGGCGGTGGCACAGCCATCCTGGATTGGCAGCTGTGCACACCAGCCTTCCACAGCTAGCTGTCCCCACACGTCACACCGTCTTCGCTGGGCAAACGGAGTCCTGCATAGTCTAGCCCCTGCCTGCTCCACTCAGCCCTCCCCTCATGCTTGTTCTTTGTACTCCCTGTGTTTCAACCGCCTGTGTCTGTCTCCCTCAATGTAGCGTTGCTTTCCAGTCTTTGTGCTTCGCTGTGTAGTTCTACGGTGTCTTAGTTACTCTGTTCTCATTGCTGGGACAAACACCCTACACTCAAAATGAGAGAAGGAAAAGTTTATTTAGCTCACAGTTACTGGAACCTTCAGTCCATACTCAGCTGGCTCCAAGGCAGAGTGGTACATGGCAGAGAGCAACCTTTCATGGTGGCAGCTAAGAGCAAGTGTGCAGGGAGAGCTAGCAGCAGCTCAAGCAGCTAACTTCTCTTTCTTCCTTTCACTGAAATACAAATCACCTGCCCCAGGGGAGGGGCAGCATCCATTCCCACAATAATCAATTACAAGTTCCAGAAGCCGCCCCATAACTTCAAGAGTCCTTGGGGGGACACCTGTAGACAAACCATAACATTCCGCCCCTGGACACCCAAAGACTCATGCACATCCCTTTATGTAAAAGGCATTTTAGTGTATCTCTAGGAGTTGCTAGTCCCAACAGTTTTATTTGTTAAAAAGTCCAAGTCCCAAGTCTCTGTGAGCTTCTATATAAATGAAAATTTAAACACATTTAACATTTAAAAGCACAAAACAGACATTACCATTCCAAAAGGTACACACAGCAGGATACCAAGCATTGGGACCAGCACAAGTCAAAAATCTAGAAGGACCAACATTGAATCCTGTAGGTCCTTGTAGAACATCCGAAGCACTCTGTGGCAAATTGTAAGCTCTCCGTGGCTCTGCCCCTGTGGCAGTCTTGGTAGTTGTAGCTCTCACAGCTTTTCTCTCAGGCTAGCTTTGCTCCCTCTTTGTACAATCTACATTTTTCTCTTGTTCAAACTTTTGGGGTTTCCACTGAATAGGCTTCTCACTCACAGCTTTACACACTGCCCTCTCAGGGGCACACTGCCTAGCCTCTCAGGCCTTCTGCAATCTAGGTGGAAGCCTTCTTAACCTCAGAACTCTTACATTCTCAGTGTACCTAAAACCACTGTTACATGGATAATGTCAAGGTCAGCTGCCAGCTAGAGCAGTAGCCAGGCTTCCTTCTCTCTTGGCTGTAGGGCTTGAGTGTATGGATCCCTCAGTACTTTATTTTTATTTTTTTTCTTCTTTCAGAACTTTTGTTTGTTTATTTATTTTTACGGCTGGCTCAGCCTGCCCTGAGGGCAGGGCTGGTGCAGCATGTAGTGCCAGGGATCAAACCGCGGTCCCTGCAGCTGCCCAAGCTTTCCTAAGCAGGTGCTTTAGACCACTGAGCCATCCTGCCAGGCCCCTCCCTGAGTACTTTGACCCTGATGTAAGGAATAAATTTTCTATGATGGTACCATTCTGGAACCTAGTGCTGCTGCCGGTGCCATTTTTTAACAAAGGGCTCAGCGGCTTTCCCTTCAAGGCAAAGTCCTTGACCTTTGCAATTTTGAGGCTGCAAAGGGTGCAGACCTGCCACCTCCTGTAATGTCCTCAGGTCATCTTTTCTATTTTTTGGTTCCTTCTCAGCAATAGAGATCCTTTCAGCTCTATCTTTGCAGTCCACAGTTTCACCGGCACTTCCTTTCTGGCCGAACTCCTAACATTTTGACCCATCCTGCTGGGTTCCTTGCTCTTGATTTGCGACATAAATCTGGCTAAAAGCCCCCAATAACAGCCATGCCACCACCTCAATATTTGGTTGCTTTGAAATATCTTTTGAAAGATATTTCATCAGTCCACCATGCTTAAATTCACTCTTAGGCAAAGTCTCTGGGCACACACAAAATGCAGATAATTTCTCTGCCAAGTCAAAACACAAATGATCTGGAGTCCAACAACCAATGTAGTCCTTCTCAGCAGAAACCTTCCCAGCCTGGTCTTTACAGGCTGGCTTTCTATCAGCCTTCTGGCCAGAAGCTCTAACCAGAATCTCCCCTATAGAACAGCCAAAGCTTTTCCAGCTCTTTGTAAATAGAGGATCTCTCTAAACCATTTTAACCTCTTCCCATAAGCCATTCTCAAAAACTTGTAATCTACATGGTCAGGTTTAGCCACAGCAACAACCCCACTCCTGGTACCAAATTCTGCCTCAGAAACTCTTCTCTCGTTGCTGGGACAAATGTCTGACACTCAAAATGAGGAAAGGAAAGGTTTATTTAGCTCTCAGTTACTAGAGGTTTTAGTCCATATTCAACTGGTTACAAGACAGAGTGGCACATGGCAGAGGACAACCTTTCATGGTGATAGCTAAAAGCAAGAGAGCCAAAGTAGAGGTAACAGCAACTCAAGCAGCCAACTTCTCTTCCTCCCTTACATTAAGATGCAAATCACCTGCCCCAAGAGAGGTGTAGCACCCATTTCTACAGTAATCAGTTACAAATTCCGAAAGCCACCCCGTGACTACATGAGGCTTTGGGGGGATACCTACACACAAACCATGAAACACTGCCTGGCCCTTCATTCTCCATGTGATCAGCTCTTCCCTTGTTTGTGCATCACTTTAAACAGTGACACTAATGAACACTACTGCATGAGACAGGCAGCCTTACACCTTGGTCAGCAGGCCTGATGAGACAAACTCTGTCCTCAACTCCACTGACCATGGTGCCACAACTGTGAGATGCCAGATTACTCCCTGTCTGTCTTGATCAAGATCCTTCCCCTGTGCTGTGGGAGTTACACAGTCTATGCTTGCTTCTTTAGAGGTCTCTCTTATCCATTGTTTTTACTGCCTGGTATGTGGTAAGGCAGGTGGCATGCAGCTGTTTCAGCTTACACCCAAGATGTGCTGGTTCACAGAAACTGTTTGATTGTCTGTTAGGTGCAAGGAACTTGCTAAGCATGTTGTGTGCGTTGAGCAAAACCACCGTGTGTGCTAAGACATAAACAACTGAGGCTCTTGGACTTACGGGACTTGGCTGGAGGTCACAGGCATGACTGGCCAAGTCCAAGGACCCATGTGTGACACACCACTAAGTGTGTTTATCTCCCTTCTAGCTGCATAGAGTGTGGTGGCTCAGCCTCACAGAGTCAACTTGGGTGGCTTTTTGCTGCCTGAGGATTAGAAAAACACACTTTCACCAATGTCCGGTGGGTCACGAAGTGTGACTTTGGCGTTGCATATGGGCCTAGGCCCCTGCTGTCTGGTGCTCTTCTCATCTCTGCTCCGCTAGGCCACTTCCACCATGATGTTCCCTGTAGGAGGCAGCTGCCATGGACTGAGTCCTTGGGAACCGCGAGCCCAGTTAGAGCTCTGCGCCATTAGGCCGTGGATGTTGTATGTTCTGTCCTGGTGCTGTGTACTCTCCCTTCTCCCATGTTGGGTCCCAGGAGACCTGGGAGCTGAGTGTTTCTCTTGGAGAAAGGACTGGATATTGTGTCTAGAGAAAGAAGAATGCAAGAGAGCCTATGGTTTAAGCTACTAATGAGGTCGGCTTCAATAGCCAATAGTTGCCTATTATCCTGATCTAGCTATATGTGTGTGTATGGGGGGGGGGTATCTTGGCCCTTGCTTGATTTTAGATTTCACATAAAGTATTGGCTTTCTTGACCAGCTCAGAGCTTTATGCGTGACAGGACAGGCGTGGCTCCCGTGAGGGCCCTGAGCTCACCACAGTGCCGAGCTTCCTTTGTGCCCATGCGGTGTGGTGTTTGTGTGTTCATGTAAGGGTGTCTTTCTCGCTGAGCAGCAGGCCTGCGGTTACTGTCTGTGTGGTGATGGTTCAGCTGCTGCCTGTCCTCAGTAACACAGACTCAGCCCCAGTCCACGCCTACCCTGTGACCTTTAGTGTTGGGGCCCTGACCAAGCTCTCCAGTCTGGGGTAGTTGCTTCCGTGGGCCCACTGTGGCTCTCGGTTTGTTCTTGGCCTGCAGCTGTTCCACCTTAACGGCACTGACCCTGAGCCTGCCTAGCAGAGTGGCTGGGTCCCTTCTCTCCACTCCTTATAGTGGATACCTAGAGAAGGTGGCACGGTGAGGATGGTGTGGGGGGCTGGCCATCCCCCTGGGCCTGGGTCTCTGGCAGCTCCTGTAGCCTTGTGTTCTGTCTTCAGAACTGCTAGTGTGTAGGAGAGTTACTTCTGGAATTTCAGGGGCACCCTGCAGACCCCCAGGTTCAGCAAACTCGGGCCTTAAGCACCATCCTCCTAGTGGGTTTGGTTTTGGTGGTACCAGGAATCGAACTCAGGAGCTTGCACTTGCAGGGCAAGCCTCATTCCACTGAGCTATCTTCCCAGCCCAATCGTCCTAATGGTAATAGCATCATTTTCTTTAAATGCTGTCTCTTTACCCTTGTCAACTCCCAAAAGCTGGGCGCCTCCGCAGCTTCCTGCAGGGGATGGGAAAGGTGATACCGACCTCAGAGGGTCAGGGTAGGGGTGGTAGACAGAGAGGCGCTGCCCAGAGTGACAGGCGCTGCAGAGCTCTTGCCCTGCTCACGTCCACTTCTGATCCCACGGGTAAGCAGCAGGCCGGGGCGAGACGACAGTCCCAGCTCAGCTCACCCACCAGGTTGTTCACCTGTCAGGGAAGGCCTGAGCTGCAGTGTTCTCACCTGCAGGGACGATGTTTGTTGTCTGGGACTCTTCCACACAACAGGCTCCAGTCCAGGGGTTGGCACCACCAGTAGCTGTTGAGCACCTGAAATGCGGCTGCTTCAAAATGAGATGAAATAAGTGTAATGCGCACTGGATTTCCAAGCCTTCAGATATATTACAAATTACCAATAATTTTAACTTCAATTTTTGTATTGAGATGACAGTATTTTCATATGCAGCATTAAGTGAAATGCATTATTAGAATTAATTTTCCTGGACCTATTTAATGTGGCTCCTTCTGGTTATGTGTGGGGCTTGGATTTGTGGCTCACAGTGTAGGCCAGAGGTGTCTGCTGTCCTGAGCAACCTCTGGGGCATTTGGCAGATCTCCTAGGCTGAGTCCTCCTGCAGCCTGAGCCACTACAACAACAGGTTCAAAATTTTTCAGTTCTACAAAAAGAAACACTTCCAAAAAATGCTGTGTGTGTGTGTGTGTGTGTGTGTGTGTGTGTGTGTGTGTGAGTGAGAGAGAGAGAGAGAGAGAGAGAGAGAGAGAGAGTATAATACTTCAAAACACGTAGAGTTCTTTACATGCCAGGAACTGTTAGCAGTCCTTACAGTCTGATTCCTAACTCCCAGGGCAAGACAGTAAAGCAGTGTCCAAATTCATCTCCCATCTGCAGAGAGAATCATGATGGTTTGCAGCCAGTGGCCCTTGGGTTGGGTAATGGCTCATGTACAGGACCACAGTGGAACCACAGAACATGTGGGCCCCATGGCTCGGGCTGCCAGGTGGGTCCATGCACCCAGGGCCCTCATGAGTCTCTGTCTCTCTGTAGCACTTACATTAATGTGCACTGATTTTACTAAATAGCGGCTGTTGATTAGGCATTTTCCTGGATGTGTGCCACGTATTTTGGTCTGATCCACCCCGATGGCCTCTCTCGGTGTGTCTCCTTTGCATCAGCCACGTGGCTCCCGCCCTCCCTCTGCACTGCAAGCTGAGCTTGTCCTCGGCAGCGTCCTTGTACTCTGGCTTCTTTCCGGAGTCCTCTTCCCTTGCTCTTTGCTGCCTTCTGGTCACGGCTTCACCAAAGCTTTGCCTCACCTAGAAGGGTCACTCACACTGTTAGCTTTTGTTTTCCTGTAGCATTCTTTAATGTGGTCTAGGCATGGAGGCAGTGTGGAACCCCTGGACAGCAAGCAGGGACCTGGGTATCCAGAAATACTGGGGTGCTGGCGCCCATGCTGCTGTGTCCACCTGGTCCTCACCAAGGACAGCTCTTGGTCTCTTCGCCTGGGGCCCAGGTGTGACTGGGGAACCAGCCCCTTTCAATGTAGGAGCTCTCTCGGGAGCCATGTTGGCCCTTGGAACCTTGTTGGGAAAGAGGACTTCCGGGTGAGGATGGGCATGGAAATTTGCCATACTACAGCAACTGCGCCATCTTGATTCATCAAAGCCTGCGGGAAGGGGTGCAGCTGCCACGGGCCACCGTGGCCTTTGTACTCGGCGGCCTTCGCAGCTCCAGCCCTAGACACTCAGCTCCTTGTTCTGCTTCCACTTCCCTGCCTGCCTCAGGCAGAGGTGTTCAGCGGGAGTAATGCAGCCTGCAGGGGATTGACTGAGGGCCGCCATGGCCCTGTGAGGAGGAGCCCCACTCCTTCCCTCAACAGACCCCACCCCCGGAAGACAGGCCCGAAGGCTCTCATGTCTGCTGTGTGGAATCAGGTTTTTATCTCCACCTGCCATGGGTCTGAGATTCTTTACTGCTTTGCTTCCACTGCTCAAAGCAAGGTGCCTTTTTGGACTCGTGAATAACCAGGAGCCAGCTTTCCCAGGCTGTCTTTTCTGCTTGCTGGCTGGCCTCTCAGTTTGATTTAAACCCGCTTCCTTCTCTAGGAACCTCAGAATTGGCTTTGGGGTTTGGCCTCAGCACGTCCAGAAGCCGGGGCCCGACACAGCGAGGCCCTGCACCCATCATGGAAAGCCTGTCCAGCCCTGCCCTCAAGGCTGTGGCCATGTCCAAGCTAAGCGCCTGCGAAACTTCTGTCTTGGAGGCCGGGGTGGAGGGAGGAGGTGGCACGGGGCCTCCCGCCCCGTCTCCCAGCGCTTCCTCGCCGCTGCTTCTGCTCACTGTGCTCTGTTGTGTCCTTCGTCTGGCAGCTGTACACCCTTTGCCTTTGCTCTGCTGAGAATCTGCCCCTTGGGTTTTCTGTCCAGGAGCTGGGTCTCCTTGTGCCCCTTGGTGGCCCCGTGTGAGGCTCAGGTGTTTGAGTAAATTGGTGAATAAGTAAAACCCAGATCCCAGGACCTAAAAGGCCTCATGGTGGTTGTCTTCAAGCCTAGGTGTTGGAGAGACCTAACTGCAGGCTGGGCCCAAGCGTAGCTGACCACTGTCCCCTGCGCAAGCCGGGACCCAGGCTGGGATTTTAGAAAGGAATAATGCTGACTGCACCGCTCCCGCATTCTCACTTCCCGGTCTGGGGAGTGATGGTCTGATGTGGACGTTCAAAGGGTTCCCAGGTGAGTC
The DNA here is from genome assembly GCA_004027025.1 of Myocastor coypus. Taxonomy (NCBI): domain Eukaryota; kingdom Metazoa; phylum Chordata; class Mammalia; order Rodentia; family Myocastoridae; genus Myocastor; species Myocastor coypus. The sequence continues at coordinate 76,648 of PVJA010003447.1, read as the reverse complement.
AGTCCACTGTGCACTAAGCGCTGCTGCTGGCGGGGTCTCCAGCCCCGCCCATGCGCGTCACCCCCACCCATCATCTCTCGGAGTGACCCTGCGTGCAGTGCGCAGAACCGGCTCCCAGGGAGACCTCGGCTTGGCCTCAGACACCCTTGACTTCTATTTAAGTTTTGGGGTGAATTCCAGGTCCTGGAAAGTTGAGCTTTAGCACTGTTCATCCATAAAACGAGAACGCTTGTCTCCAGGCTTCTTCTCTGCACTGAGGGAACCCCCAGGATTCTTTCAGTATTTTGTGCAATAAAGTATCTACAGGCCCATAAGTGTAGAGGAGTGAGATTGACTCTGCTATTGACATATTTTTAAATGTCTCGGTGTGCTGGCCTGAGCCCTGCACCATCCCATGTGGACACCAGAGCGGGGCTTTTCCTCCCTGCGGGGGGAAGTAACGGCGCCACCAGCAGCTCCAGTGGGCTGTGGGCCTCCGCACCGTTGTGGCCTGCCCCAAACGCTTCACACGATCGTGGTCTCAGCCTCATAGCAGTTTTGAGATACCTCGACATCTTACAGGGATGGAGAACCGAGCCTCGCAGATGTGTAGCAGATTTAGTAGCAGTCCCCACGGAAGGGCATCCCGGCCCCGACCCCTGGAAACCTGTGGGTTTTACCTTACTCGCAAGGGTTGCTGGCACAGGTCATTCAGGATGACCTTGACACTATCCGGTGCTACCCGGGTCCCAGCATGACAGCCCTGGCCCTGCTCAGCACTGTTTTTTATTTCTGCCTGCTGCCATGTGGGAGGCCTTTGACCTAGGCTACATCCATCCATCCCAGTCTTTTTTACCTCTTATTTTGTGACACTGTTCGACCAAATTGACAAAACTGGGCTGGAACTTGGGAGTGCCCCACCTCGGCCGCGCAGCATGTAGGGACTGTCAACACCATCCTGAGGCCGTGTAACCTCCTGGTTCAGGACAGGGTTTGCCCTCTGCTTGCGCTACTTTGTGGCTCAGTGATCCAAACTTTCCCCTTGGTTTCCTGGTGTTGCAAATGGGGAAGGGGCCTTACAACAACGGAAGGCCCTTCTCCTGGGCTCTTGAGGCCGTGAGCCCCCAACCGAGCAGGGCCACACCCCTGTGGACTCTGGGGTCAACCCCACTCCCTGCCCTTCCAATTTCTGGGGTCTGCCTGGCCTTCAGGAGCCAGAGTCTGCACCACTCTGACCTTGCTTCTGCCCCTGAGATGCAGTCTCTGTAGTGGAGGGGACTCTCCCTAAGGACACCAGCTGTCCTTAGGGAGAAATAGAAAACAGACAGAAACAGTCTTGCTGTTGGAAACTGTGGTTTCAGCAAGAAAGATGGGAATTGTGTAATGACTTTCACACCCTTGGATACTCATGGCCACTTCATTCCAGGGCAATGAAGGTGATAAAGAAGCGTGGGAACGTCAGCTTCTCGGGCCCTTGTCCTGTGGTCGCATAGGCTACCACTTCTTGCCTTGGCCTTCACTTGTCTTCTTATGGTGTAGCCCAGATTTGCCTTGAACTTGGTCACTGTCCTGTCCCAGCCTCCCAAGTGCTGGGAGTACACAGGTGTGTGCCTCTGCGCCCCCATTTCTTTCATCTTCTGAACTGAAGTGCAGACTCTCTCAAAGGGAGTGTGGGTCCGGCATCTACTGAGCCTTTCTGTCAACTTTCTGGGGAGCTAGCAGGTCCCCACATGGGGCCATGGCAAGAGCCACACTGTCCAGGACCCGTTAACCATGCCACAGAAACCCAGGCGGAAGCCCGTGAGGTCCACAGTGTAGACGGAAGGGCTCAAGCTCTGCTAGCGCATGGCAGAGTCAGAATCAAGTCCAGGTTTTGCTAGCTGCAGAGTGAATATTTTCAGTACTTCCCAGTTTTGAGCTAATAATCCCCATTAATGCAGGAGAGAAAGAAAGGATTATAAGCCTTTCAGCCAAGAAAGTGTCCTTTCTACAAGAGGATACTACTGCTTACCTTAAGGTGATCCTTCTTATTCGTGTTTTGCCTTTAATTTCCCCATTTTCTTCAATAAATATGCTATGCTGTGGGAGTCAGATAAGTGTAGGTAAGCTGCACAAGAAGACTGGTAGGTTTGTAATTTTAAAAATCATGGAAATCAGGTCTCAGAAAAACACCCATGCAGAGACATTTGTGGATTCTCTATTGACGATAAATGGTGGTGAAAGCGGCCCTCGTGGCCACTGGTGGGTGGACAGTGAGAAGAGTGTCACGTCTCGAAGGGGAAGATGACTCAGCCATAACAAGGGACAGGGTCTGATGTCACCAGAGCATGGTTGCACCTTGGTCATGCTGCTGAATGAGGGGAGCCAGCCCACAAGGCTCCCCGCTGAACTACTCCATGCATGAGAAACACCCAAAATGGGCAAAGGTGCAGGGGAAATGGGGTAACGGGCCTGGATGTGTGGCAGAGACACCCACCACCCCCACTGGGTAGAACAGCCGATTTGAGACTCTGAATTTTGTCAAAGAAAACAAAAGTAAGGATAGTCTAAATAAATAAGATAACCACCAGCAGAGCTGCTGTCCTGCCCTTTGGTGTGGGGGCACCACAGGTGCTGGTTGAGCCCCTCTGCACCATTGTGACTTAGGCCCAGACACGCCAGAGCCCACCCGGCCACTGGCTGCCAGGGTGCCCCCTGCAGGTCTGGCCCTGCTGCCTGTCTGCCTTCGTCACACAGGAGGGACAGTGTCTGTGTGGTCGGCCCTGGATCCGGTGCTGTGAACATCTTGGCCTTTTGCATCAGGAAACAGCAGGCGAACTGCAGGGGTCCTCACTCCTCACCAGGCCTGTGACTGGGAGACCAGCGAGGGCTGAGCCGGGTGAGGTGCGTTTGTTCAGGAGGCTGAGGCAGGTGGATCCCTGGAGCCCAGGAGTTTCAGGCCTGCCTAGCCAACAGAGCAAGATAGAGGAGCGGCAGAGCGAGGGTGCGGTCGCCGAGAGCGTGTGGGAGGGGCCTTTCGGTTGCTGAGGCCCTGCGGTCTCTCCGAGCACATCGTTTTGTTAGTCCCTGCTGCACTATAATTAGTCTCACCCAGGTGGAAGCCCTGTTTGGGAGGCAAGCGGCGAGAGGATGAGCTCATGGAAAATCGCTTTCGAAAGCTAAATACTTTCATTGGAGGGAGTCTAGAAAGTGAAACGAGGCCAAGACCGTGTTGCCGCTGACATGTGTTCTGCGTGTTCAGCACGCATGCTTTCACACGGCCACTCGGCAGCACGCAGCCAGGCCCAGGCGCTCCCCCGAGGATGGCTCTGGCTTTTCCCATATCCCAACCCGCTTTCCCAGCCAGGTATTTTTAGCAACAGACCTTTGTGGCCACGCTTAACGAGTTCCACTGTAAAGTGTTCCGTAATTTGTGGAGCCCGTCTCTTATTGTTGAAAGGTACGGGCGGTCCCGCTTTGTGCTATCACGAGGAACACTGATGAAAACCGCCTTGGGGGCCAGGCGGGCCCTGCCGGGAAGGTGTTCCCCCGCAGGAATCCTGGAGCGGAGTGGAGAGCGCCGCGCCTTCCCCAACCCTGGGTGTGGTCTTTTCCCCATCACTGTAACCTGGTGTTTTGAGACAGGGTCTCCCTAGGTAGCCCAGGTTGTCCCCCACCTTTCTGCCTTGCGTTCTTTAATTTTTCTCTTTTATTCATGCATTTCGATGCCCAGAAGGCCAGCACCCATCCTAGGGATCTTGTCCCTGGGCGTGATACCCCTTGCTTCTTCCTGAGGGCCGGGATGACAGGCCTGTGCCACCACACCTGCTGGTCGCTGTGAGCTGGAACTAGCGAAACGAGCCCACGTTCTTACTGTAACCCCACGTTTTTGACCGCTAAGGTTGAATTATTCTGTTTAATGCCAAGGATTTTCTCTAGCGAACCTTCTATTTATCTCGTTAGTGATTTGAAAACGTATGACTTTAATTTTTACTGGTTTAGCATTGCATTCTATTTGTGACATGTTTATTTTTTAACATAGAAAAGCATTTCTGTGCGGTGAAGTCTTTTATTCTTCCTACCCTTCGTGTTTCTAATGTTGCTGTGGGGCCTAGAAAAGCCTTCCGCCCGTTATTCTTTCTCTTGTATTTGCAGGTCATGGACACTCAGAGGGGCAGCCTCATCCTGGGAGCGTGTCCCTGCGCGCATGTCGCCCCTCCCTTCTTCCTGCCCCTCCCCCTCCCCCTCCAGCCCCCTTTCCATATCTACAAAAGCTGCTGCCTTGGCATTTTCCTTCTATTCTCTCTCTCGTTGCCTCCTTCCTCCTTACCCCCAACCTCCATCCCTTGTTTCCCCTGACCATTTCCTTATCATTTCCTGAAACCTGTCGTACAATTTGTCCTTATTTGGACTTCTGGTTTCTCACATCAGAGAAATATTGCGGCACTTAAATATGTGTGTCGGCTCTACTCTGCTTAACACATCTATTTACCTGGAAATGTCTTCAGTCTATTCTTCTTTACGGCAGAGTAGTGCTTCACTGCATTAAAAGAAAACACATCTTATTTATCCGCGCATTGGTTGGTGGGCATTTGGATTATTTCCAAGATTTAGTGATTATAGATTCTCTGCACAATAAACATGGGTGACAAAAAAAAAAAAAAAAAAAAAAAAAAGTTCCAGCTGGGCGTGGTGGCTCATGCCTGTAATCCCAGCACTTGGGAGGCTGAGGCAGGTGGATCGGTGCAAGTTCAAGACCAATGTGGGCTACAAAAGTGAGCTCAAGGTCAGCCTGAACTGCATAATGAGACCCTGTCTCAAAAAGACAAAAATAAATAAATAAATAAATAAATAAATAAACATGGGTGTGCATATATTGTTGTGATGTGATGCTTTTAATTCTGTTTTTAAAATCTTTTTATTTCTCTACTTGAGATAGGGTCTTGCTATGCAGCTCTAACTCATAGTGATCCCCTGCCTCAGCCTTCCCAAGTGCTGGGATTACAGGCATGTTCCACCGTGCCTGGTTTTGATGGCTGGCATGGTGCAGCGTGGCATATAGTACTGGAGATTGAACTAGGGTCCTTGTACTTGCCAGGGAGACACTTACACTGCCAAAGTATCTCCCCAGCCTGTGCTTTTAATTCTTCCTAAAATGTATAAGAAGGGAAATAGCTGGATCAAATGGGACCTCTAGTCCTAGTTTTTTAAGGAATCGCCACACTGATTTCCACATTGGTGACACATTGGTGATACGCCGACCAACTGTGGAGAGGAAGTACCTTTTCTCCTATAGCCCTACCAACATTTGTTATTGGTTGATTGCTTGATAACAACCATTTTTTTCTGCAATAAGATGGAATCTCAGTGTTGTTTAATTTGCCTCTCTTGAACGACCAGTGGTGTTGAACATTTTTTCATATATTTATTTGCTGTTTCTCCTTCATCTGGGAAGGGGCTGTTCATTTCAGATGCATGTTTTTGGGGTGGGTCTTTAGATTTGGGGAGTCACCTTCTCCACGGCTGGTGGGAGTGTAGACCGGCACAACAACTGTCAGGAACCAGTGTGGAGATTCCTCCTAAAGCTAGGACTGGAGGTCCCATTCCACTCAGCTATTCCACTGCTGGATATTTTCCCAGAAGAAATGAAAGCATCATACCACAGCGGCAGCTATGCATCATGTTTATAGCAGTGCAGTTTGCTACAGCTAGATCTTGGAAACAACCCCAAATGCTCATCACCTGAGAAACGAATACAAAATATGTGGTATTTTTGCACAATGGATTATTAACTCAGGTATAAAAAAGACCAAGTAAAGACTTTTTAGGTAAATACATGCAACTAGAGACCATACTCATAAATGAAATACATCAGACCCACATGTGTAATCATATCTTGATGGCATAAAAACCAGAAAGAGCAAATAACATTTGAGAGGTACGATAGATACCATGAAAGGGAAGCATCTGTTCAGAGGGAAGGAACAAGTGGGATGAGAAAGAAAGAATAAAAGGAAAATAAAAAGATATTTAGGTATATATACAGGATAGCTTGAGTAATTGTACTGCTGATTTCTGCTGGTCTATTGAAAGGAGCAGTTAATGCTATTTTTTTCTTTTAAATTTTCCTTTTTTTCACCCCTCTCCCTTCCTTCCAGGGGCCTCTTGCCACCGCCTCCCTTTTTAAATTTCTTTTTTTTTTGTGGAACTGGGGATTGAACTCAGGCCCTTGTGTTTGCCAGGCAAACACTTACTCTACTGAGCTATCTCCCCAGCCCTTCTTATACCTTTCTTGAAACCAATTTTTCATGTTTATATCTGGTAATCCAAATAACTAATTTGAAGACAGCATTATATAATATAACAACCATTGTTAAATTCCTATTATTTTGTTTAGTGAAATTCTATATCCTTTCTAATGTTTTTTTCTTGTTTTGCTATTCTTTAGTCTCTTTAAAAAGTAAAAAAGAAAAGAAAATATTTGAGGGGCTCTGATTTTCTTGAGTTCTTTGTACACTGCTATTTGTCATTTTACAGAGGAACAGCTGACAGCAAAATTTCCCCACAGTGTGGGTTTCTCTTGCTGTACAAAAGCTTTGTAATAAGATGAAATCCCAGGTTTTCAGTTACTGTGATATCCCCTGTGAGATGGGAGTTTTGCCTATGCCACTGTCTTCAAGAATTCTATCTATTCTTTGAGCAGATTTAGTGTTTCTGTTTTAATACTCACAGGCTTCATCCATTTTGATTTGAGTTGAGTGCATGGTGAAAGATGTGGATCAAGTTTTAATTTCAACATATGGAAATGCAGCTTTTCCAGCATCACTCATCAAAGAAGCTCTCTTTCCTCCAGTGAAGGTATTTGGCCCCTTTGCCAAAGATAAGGAACCCGAGTGTGTTTGGTGTTGTGCCCATATCTTCTAATCTGTTTCATTAATCCTAATTGGGTTTGTTTTTGTGCCAGCACCGTGCTGATTTTATCACAGCAGCTTTGTAGTATATTTTCAGGTCAGAGCTTGTGGTGCCCCTTCCTTTGTTGCACAGAGTTGCTTTTGTGACTCTGGGCCTCTTCTGGCTCCAAAGGAGTCTTAGGGTTGTTTTCCTTAATTCTATGAAATATGCTGTTGGTATTTTGATTGTGAGTGCCTTAAATCTAGATGATAATTTTGGGAGTATGGCCATTTTCACTACATTGGTTCTTCCTGCCCAAGAAGAAGGGATATCTTTCCATTTTCTAATATCTGCTTGGGTCTGCTTTTTCAGAATACTGTAGTTTTCAGTTATTTTATTTCCTTTGGTACATTGATTCTTAGGGTATTCATGTATGTATATGTGTATGTATGTATGTATGTATGTATATATGTATGGGTTTTTTTTGATACTATCATGAAAGGCATTGTTTCCCTGATTTATCTTTCATTGATTTTGTTATTGATGCATAGGAAAGCTATTGATTTTTTGAGTGATAACTTTGTATCCAGCTGTGCTGGTTATTGGAACTTGGTTATTGAATATGCAAGTCTTTTGGTGGAGTTTTGGCATATTCTATGTAGAGTATCATGTCATCTCCAAATAATGATAATTTAATTTGTACCTTTTTTTTCTTATTCAAACTCTTTCCCCCCTCTTTTATAATTGCTCTAGTTAACATTTCCAGAACTATACTGAATTAAGATTGATGGTATAGTAGATATCCTTGTCTTGCTCCTGATTATAAAGTAAACCCATTCAGCTTTTGAACGTTTAGTATGATGTTGGCTGTTCTTTGTCATAGATGGCTTTTATCTGATAAAGAAAATAACTTTATCAGATTGAGATCTTCTATTCCAATATTTTTGTAGGAGTTTTATCGTGAATGGATTTTGGACTTTGTCAAATGCTTTTCCTGAATCTATTTAGACAATCAGATGCTTTTGTTCTTGGCTCTGTTGGTGTGGTGTATTGCATTTATTGATTTACATATGTGACCCATCCCTAGATCCCTGGGATGAACCCTACAGATTTGCTGCATTCTGTTTGCAGTGGCTTATTGAACATTTTTGCACATGTGTTCATTGGGGAGATTGACCTGGAGTTCTCTTTCTTAGTTTAGTCCTTACCTGGATTTGGTATCAGGTTAATGCTTGCTTCTGGGAACAAATTTGGATTTCAATTTTATTGAAGAGTTTGAAAAGTACTGGGATTAGGTCTTTTCTCAATTTCTTGTAGAATTCAGCAGTGAATCTGTCAGAACCTGGACTTTTTATATCTGTGTCTGGGAATCTGTGCCTCCTGTCTCTTTTTCTTTTAAAGGATACAGATTCTTGAAGTAGGTATACAAGATCTTTTGGATTTCTGCAGGATGGGTTATGATTTCAGCCTTTACATTCCTAATTGCATGGATTTGAGTCTTTCCCTTTTTTAAAAAAAATAAAGTTGGCTAAGAGTTTGCCCATTTTATTTAATCTTTCAAAGAACCACCTCTTTGGTTCATTGATTCTTTATATTATTTTTTAGTCTCAATTGCACTAATTTCCGCTGGCTTTATAATTTCCTCCATCATATGAGCTTTGGGCTTGACTTGCTCTTTTTCTAGAAGTTTGATATTCAACATTAGACTGCACATTTGAGTTCACTCTTTTTCTGATATGGGAATTCACCATTACAACTTTCCCTCATAGGACTGCCTTCACTGTGTTGCATACGTTCTCATATGCTGTGTTGGCATGAATGTTTAGTTGGAGAAATGGTCTAATTTCTTCTTTAATTTTATCTGTGACCCATTGGTTATTCAGGAAGGTGTCATTTAGTTTCCATGAGTCTATTAAGGTTGTGTGGTTTCCTTTGTCTTTGATTTCTAATTTCATTGCATTATGGTCTGATTATATGCATGGGGTACTTGCAATTCCTGTACATTTACTTAAGCACATTGTATGACCTAGTATGTGGTCTGTTTTGTAGAACATACAACATGCAGTTATGAAGAATATGCATCCTAACTTTGTGAGGTAAAGCACTATGTAGACAGGTACTAAGTACATTTGTGCAAAAGTTTGGTTCAGTTAGGATATTTCTTTGTTGATTTTTTTTTTTTGGTCTGGTGGATCTGTCCATCTGTGACAGTGGGGCACTGAGGTCTTTCGTTACAATTGTACTCGAGCTCACTTGATTTTTTCATGTGCATTATTGTTCTATACAGTTGGGTGCACTGGCATTTGGTGCATGGGCATTCATGATTGCTGTCTCTTCCTCTTGGACTGTTCCTTTAACAAGTCTATAGTGACTTTCTTTGTCCCTCTTAATCAGCCTTGGCTTGAAATCCACTCTGTCTGCAAATAGAATGCAGCCCCTGCTTTTTCCTGGTTCTTCTTGCATGGAGCATTGCTTTCCATCCTTTGACTTTAAGTCTAATAATTTCTTTTTTCTTTCGTTTCTTTTTTCTTGGTACCAGAAATTGAACTCAGGACCTGGCACTTGCCAGGTAGGTGCTATGCCACGGAGGTATATCCCTGGCCCCTGTGGATTTCTTTTGGAACTGAAAGAGATGGTTTTTGAATTTTTCTTTTTAAATGTGTTTTCTTTATTCAGCCTATTATTTGATCTTTTTCATTCTTTTCTTTTTTCTTTGAGATAGGATCTTACTATGTAGTTTAGGCTGGCCTTGAACTCACTATGTAGCTGAGGCTGGCCTTGAAATCATAATTGATCCTCTTACCTCAGCTGCCTGAGTGTTGAGATTATAGGTATGCGCTACCACTGAATTATGTTTCTTGGTCCATTCTGCCAGTTTT
>PVJA010003447.1:0-66820 GCA_004027025.1 Myocastor coypus | reverse complement strand
TAGGTGTGCGCCACCACGCCCAGTGTTGCTGTATGTTTTTTTATTTTTGTCTTTTTGAGACGAGGTCTTGCTGTGCAGTTCAAGCTTGCCTGGAGCTCTCTTTGTAGGCCAGGCTGGTGTCAAATTTGCAACGATCCTCCTGCCTCAGCCTTAGGAGTGCTAGGATTACAGACTTGCACCACCATACCCAGCTCAGTTTGTTTCTTTTGATTGATGAATTGAAGCCATTTTCATTGATAGTTGTAACTGATATGTATTGATTGGTCCTTGTCGTGTTATTTTCCTATTGCTGACTCCCCTCATTTAATTGCTTGCCTAGTCTGGTGGATTTTTTGTGTTGGGATTCATGGGGTTTTAGTTCTTGTCATTGTTCTATAGACTTTCCTTCAGAACTACGATGAGTGTTGGTTTGATGCTTCAGTTTCCTCAGTTTTGATTTATCATGGAAATATCTTATTTTCCCATTAATTTTTTTTTGTCTTTTTGAGACAGGGTCTCGCTGTACAGTTCAGGCTGGCCTTGAGCTCAGTTTTGTAGCCCAGGCTGGTCTCGAACTCTCACCGATCCTCCTGCCTCAGCCTCCTGAGTGCCGGGATTACAGGCGTGCGCCACCATGCCCGGCTCCCATTAATTTTGGAAGATAGTTTTGTAGGGTACACAGTGAGGACTGGAGGTTGTTTTCTTTGGAGGATTTAAATCCTTCACTCCAATCTCTCCTTGACTTGAGGGTTTGTGTTAGGAAGTCTGCTGTGATTCTTTTGGACTTTTCATTATAAGTCATTTGTTTCTTTTCTCTACTGTCTTTTAACATTCTGTTCTTGTGTTGAATTTCTTGAATCTTGACTGTTGTATGCCATAGAATAGGTTTATTATTTTTTTTAATCATGGCTAACTGGAGTTCTGTATGCCTCACTTACTATAGGTCAACTTCCTTTTCCCTGGCAGGGAAATTTTCTGACAGACTTTTTATGTTATTTGTGCTCTCTTCTGCTTTTCTTTAACTCCCCTCAATCATATGTTATTCTTCTGTGCATCATCTCACAGCTGTTACACGCATTTTTGTGAGTGTGGTCCTTTTCAGCATTTTTTTTTTAAAGCCTTTCCTTTCATGATCACTGCCTGCAGCCCTGTCTTTTAGACCTGATATTCTCTCCTCACATTGCAGGATACTGGTACTTTGCCAAGTGAGAAGCAGGTGAAGAACATGCCCAGCCGTGTCCACAACCCCCTCCGCAGCCCACATGAATGCCAGACCTCCATGTAGTTATGTTTTCTACAGTGTTTCCTCGCCTTAACATTAGAACTCTAGAAGGAAAATACTTCCTTTATGGAAAAATGGACGGAACTGAAGGTTCCTATGTTAAAGGAAATCAGATGAACACAGAAAGACAAATAGCTCATGTCTGCTCACATATGTGAGACTTAGAAAGGAAGGAGGAGGAGGAGGAGCACTGAAAGTAGAGTAAGGGCTGTTAGGAAAACGTGGGAAGATGTGGAAAGGGCAGGAAGCGAGGGGCATGGCCAAAATGCGATGTTCACATTTATGGGAGTGCCATGGTGAAGCTCCTTAGTTTGTAGAATTGATGAGCACTGATTATAATAACTCAAAGAAAATTAGATTGTTACTCTGGCATAGGAGATGTGGTTGCTGTTCCAGAAGTCACGAGGAAAAAGACGCTTTCTTGTAGCCAGAAGACACACAGAAGAAGCGCTCGGGCCCTCCAACATCTATAACTCTTGGTGTTGGTGCCAGCACCACAGCTGGGGACCAACCTTTAGCATGTGGCCTTTGAGGGAAACTGTAAGAATCAGAGCATAGCAGAGCGTGCTGAGCCCTGGCTTCACATCCAGCTCTGAAACCCTGTGGCTCAAGAGTCCTCCGTGTCCGACATGAGTTCAATGAGAATAGGCCCCTGAGAGCTCGCTTATCTGTTTCTTTGGTGGAAAAGATGCATTGTAAAATTCCTACAAGATGATTACAAATGACCACTATGTTATTTCATATGCTATGCTGTCAGGCCTGTCGACTGCTATTCATGAAGCCCTTTGGAGGACGTGGCTCTGGAGACATCTATTCTAGTAAGTTTGACTTCACTATGGCCACATAAGGCCTACATTTTTCAACCAAAAGCTGCTCTTGGGGAAAAATGAGACCATGCAGAAGCTGTCACCTGACTCTGGCAGCCAGACAGGCATGGCCCTCAGCCTCGCCTTCCTGGGTGCGTTCCATGCTCAAGGGGTTCTGGCAGACTTGGCCCACAGGGACCTCTGGGGCCGGCAGCCAAGCCCTGAGGCCATTTTTCGTGGTGATTCATGTGTGAAAGCTGCTCCCCCTGAGGATGTGGATCATCTTGTGCTTCCCAGGGCCTGCGTCTCAGCCGACTGCAAGCGTCTCCTCACCCAGCCTTGTGCCAGTGGTGGCCGTGAACAGGAAGGGTGGCTGCCCTGTCCAAGGACCTGATCCTTTCCGTGTCCAGCTGCTCATAGTTGCCTACCTTCCTTTTTGTGTTAAAGTGTTGGGCTTCGGAATCTGGGGCTATGGCTCATGGCGGGGTAACTGGGGGTCATTCTGACATGGGCATAGGTCACATTGCCTGCATTCCAGTGGCTTAACTCAGGGCCATGCTTCCTGTGCGGGGGTGAAGCCCGGAAGGTGAGCACTCTCTCTGCATGCATGCACGTGCATGCGTGTGCATTTGCATGAGGAAGCTCCTTGCTATCCCTGAGCCCTTCCTGGCTGGAGGAGGGGTGACACCACTGAATGAATTGCCAGGAACGCTCAAGTCTAGCTCGTCCCCCTCCGACCCTGTTTATTTTCCCAGGAAAAACGCTGGAGAGATACTGTCTGTTCCCTCTACTGCTCCAAAGCATGCCGGATGTGTGAATTTTTGTAATCTTTACCACAGTAAAAGGCACAGCACCGTGAATCTCCCTCAGAACCCTCCACCTTGCTCTGAGCACTCTCACCCTGTCGTCCTGGTCCTTGGCACCTCCCGCAGCAGCTCTGGCGTCCTCCCTCCTGAGCGTCTTCACTTATGCTGCCCCAGCTCCTTGCTGGACCCACTCAGAACATTTCTCTCTCTGGGTCGTTTCACCTGTGGAGAAGAGCCAGAAGCTGCACGGTGCCAGGTGCTGGGAATAAGATGGGCAGGGCCCCTGTCGTGCTGGTGCCTGCCACCTTTGTTGAATGGCGCTGGGCACCAGCAGTCCACTTATTTTTTTAATTACACCTCATCAAGACACACAGCAAAGAAGCCCAGAGCAGCTGCAGAAGGCCCCAAAGCCACGAGAATAAGTGCGTCAGAGGCGAGGGGCGTATTTGAGGGGGACTCATGCTAGTATAACAATTTTCTTATTTGTATATTTCTACTCAAAGTCTTTGGTTTTTAAAATTCAATTTAGTCAATGTGATCATTTTACAACTTAGAGTCTGAGCACACTCACATATTGTTAGTGGATGAGAGTTGGGGGAGAGAAAGGAAAACCTGGAAGAGAGAAAGGGCATCAAGACGTCCACACAGGAAGTCACCGGTCCTTCTGGATCCCTCAGCTGAGCAGTGAGCTTACCCAGCATGACCCGGAGGCAGAGGCCGAGTCCCACCGCGTCAGCAGTGCTTGCGTGGCAGCAGTGGGGCTAGACCCGGGTCCTCACCGCAGGGCCTTGAGACGGCGCCACCTCCACGCAGCTTCCCACCCCGTAAGGACATTAGGCGAGGCATCGGCCCAGCCTCAGAGGCCACGGGGCTGGTGCCTTGCTTCCTTGCTCAAGGCTCTGCTGGAAACTTCCCAGATCTGCAACCTACAGGGTAAAGTACGAACATTGCATTTTGCATTCTGTATTTATGCCCTGCAAATGCACATGGGCAGAACAGAGGCAGGAGCGCCAGGGGCTGGAAGGGGCAGGGAGAGGGCATCGCTGCTGGGCGGGTTGGGAGTCTTACTCGGAAGAAGTCTGGGAGCAGGGCGGCGGAAGTGCTTACACGACAAAGCGGATGCATCTGATGCTACAGGTCTGTGCACTGAAAACTCTTAGAGCGGGGAACCGCACCGGGTATCTTTTACCATAGGAAGAGTAAAGCCCAGCCTCCTGGTGTAATTCAGACTCCTCAGCCATATGCTGTGCCTCCAAAGGCTGCGCCATCCTGAGAGTGGTCGTCACACACTGGTGTCTCTTTAATTTGCCTCACGTTGTTTCCTAAGTGGCCTGGCCGTGTGACTGCAAAATGCGTGGAAAAGCATAAGAAGTCTTTTTAACCCCATCTTATGGACAAATAAACTGAGACCCAAGGCTGCCCAGCTGGGAGGTTCCAGAGCTGGCTCTACAAGCCGAGCCTTCTTATCTGTGGTCCTGGAGCCAAGCATGACCTGGTATAAAACTTCAAGTTAACCCTGAACACTTTGCCCTCACTGGCCCTGAAATGTGGACAGTGTATTTCGGAAGGATTGGTGTGGGGGTTTCAAGTGCAAATTTGCCTTTGTCGCCCCATTGCCGATGCTGCCTGCTACCTGGGGCTCTGTTGTACAGGAATCACCAGGACCGGTGCGGATAGTGGGTTTCATACCAGACTATTGCAAGCGCCCTGGCTGTGCTGGTCTACTCACCACTGTTTTGTTTTTTTTTTTTTCAATTTTATGCATGTATGTATACATGTATGTATATATGTATGTATTTATTTTAGTATGTATTTGGTACAAGATCTACAGGGTCTCACCATGTAGATCGGACTCAGTGATTCTCCTGTTCTCAGCCTCCCAAGTGCTAGGATTACAGGTAGGCGCCACCACACCCAGTCTCAGCATGCCCTGGGGGTAGGGCCAGCGCGGCAAGCTGGGGATGCGTTCTGCAGACGCTTTAGTCTGCTGAGCTCCCTGGCCAGCCGCTTTCTGGAGGCCACACCCCTCCTTGCGCTTGTGTACGCTATCTCATTGGCTTCCCTTGGCAGCGCGAGGCGACGGGGTTTTCGTGAGCTCGGGGAGCTGGAACGATTCGCCTGTGAAAGGTGCCCAGGAGAGATACGGGCGGACTGGAACCCTGCTCCCACTCACTCCAGGGCAGGGGGCGTCACCCTGACTCCTGTCATCTGCCACTGTTAATGACGTCATCAGACGGCCGGGGCAAGTCCCAGCGTGGATGTGGCAGGTTGCCTCACGGTTCTCTTCTTGAGGGACTTCTAAGTTTCACCCTGAAATTTTGGCTGGAAATTTGATTCAGTTGCTGAAAGTGGAAGAAATACAGCGTTCGTGTTCATGCACCATCTGCTGTTTCGTTTTCTTTTATTATCCTGAAAGTTACTGTAAATCACCCTCTCCCCAAGTCCTGGGGCTACAGCGATGTTCATCGGGCCCAGCTCCCAGCAGGGGCAGCAAATTACTGCCACTCTGTTTGGAAATTTTTTTAGCCACAGTACATTAGCTGCTTTTGTTTGCTTTTCCACGGGTGGGGTGCACTGCTTGATTTTAGAATTTGTGTTTCTTGAATGTCTCATTTGTGAATAATGTGGCTTGCAAAGTGGAGCAATTGAAGAGCGAGTAGGGTTAGGGGCCGAGTAGAGCGTCTGAGGGGTTTGAAAGCGTTGCTAGCAAGAGCACATCCTGGAGCCGGGCTCTCTCCTCCTGCCCGCGCCCGCCGCGGCAGCCCCTCTTCTCTGCTTTCTCCCAGTCTCTCTATTTTACTCCATCCTGCAAAAAGTGGCTGCTAGGGATTGGTACATCGGGGCGTCACTGAGAGACAGCTCTCTCCAACCTCTCTGGGTACTTTTGTTGATTAGAAAGATTGATAAATATGAAGGCCAGAGGACGTGTTTTATTTTAAGTTCCTGTTCCTTAGTTCTTGACACTTTTAGCAATAAATATGTAGGCCTTTTAAAAGGCAAAAAATGAGACTAATAAGAACCAGACCCTAAAGTGATTGTCAAAATGTCCGACATAACTGCTTTTCTTGATCCGATAGCATTAGTCCAGTGTGTCGACCTCGCTGTCCCGTGTCCCTGATAGCCCTGCTTCTCAGGCCCAGTCAGCCACAGTGGTGACTTCTCACATGACACACCTCTGGCTCTCCGTGAGTGGCAGAGAGCTCAGGATGTCTGTTTGCTTCTGTCCATAAAGTGAGGAGAAAGGACACACTGGCCGGTGACAGCTTGGGGTCACCATCAAGGGGCAAGAAGACAGGGACCCTGAGGAGTGGCCCAGAGGAGCCCGGAAATGACCTGGTAATCCTGGAGCATGTCAGAGTTCCTCAGGGGCTTTGGAAAGGGTTTCAGGGCACAAGAAGAGGAGGCCTAAGTCAGAGCTCACACCCTTATCAATAATGCAGGCCAGGAGGGCCAGGACCTGGCTTCGGACTTCATACCGCATACATCTTGAGGAGTCTGCCCGCCTGTGAGAACCCCTGGCCAGCAGCAGCTGCTCCCCTGACCTGTGACACTGGGCCACCTTTGCATGGTGTAACCTCACCTCTCTACTGAAAGATGATTGGACTGGGTAAAGGACACTGGCCAGGTCGAGCCAATGACATTCTCTGTTCTAGATTTTTGGGGTTGGTCCTCAGAGAGAGCCGGTTTGTCTGTGTGAGCTGCTTGTTGGCTCCTGAGGCCATCTTAGGAGTCAGGGGATGATTACTGACTACCTACACAGAGAAACCAAGAAGGCCGGTTTGCAAAGAGAGAGGTGGGCAGATTGCTAGAGAGAAGTGCACGTTAAGGTGGAGGAAGGTCCCTGACGCAGGCCCATCAATGTCTAGTTTGTCCTTCCCGTCTCTGTGGGGCCTCCCTGGAGTCCCTCCAGAGTTCTAGGGGCAGCCCGAGGTAGCGTATTCAATTCCTCGCCTCCTAGGGTCTTAGCAGAGGCCAACTTAGGTCTCTCTACTGTGACAACAAAGATGGTGAGGGAATACGGGGAGGATTCCATACTCACACCGGGCTGCCTCCAGAGGTTTTCAGTGGGAACAAAGCTCGGGTCTCCTAGTCTTCAGCCATGAGATAGGTGGGGAAAGGAAAGCCAGCAGACGCAGCCAGTGGTGTGGTCCTGGGCCTGTGCTGCCTGTGACTGCCCTGCAGACTGCCTGGAGTGCTGGCAATCCAACCACCTGCCGTCAGTCAGTCCGCGAGCCCACCCACCCACCCTCCCACCCTCCCATCCTCCATATTTATCCAGGCAGCCAGCCCACCATCCATCCATCCATCCATCCATCCTGTGTCCATCCTGTGCCATCCTGTGTCCATCTTTCTGTCCATCTGTCTATCCATTCACCCAGTGATTGTAAACTGAGCAAACTGGCTTTGTTCTCAGTGAACTGGTAGCATCCAAGTTTGCTATGCTTGTTTGCACTGAGCCCCTGGATTTTATCGTCACAGCAAGGTCACCCGGATTGTCCCGTATCTCACGGTGGCATCTCTGTACTTCTCTTTGGCGTTGCTTTCTACTGCTCATGACGCTCCACTTTCTTTCTGCATTTCTCTTCAATGCACCTTGAAAACAAGGATGATGTAGAATCCACCTTCCGCTCCTGGCACGGATGCTGCCCGTTCTAGAAGTAAGCAGGCAGACTGTTCTAGACTATCTAGGCTGCTCACTCCTTAGCCTCTAGAATGGACAAGTGCAGCCGCCATCTGTGTTGAGTAATAAGTCCAGCTCAGCGGCTTTGGACAATAACCATGGATCAGTGTCACCTCCCTGGTCCTTCTGGGGCTGGACTGGACTTGGCTGCATGGCTCTCGCTCCAGGTCTCATGGTAGAGCTGTGGCTCAGGTCTCACTCACGTATCTGGTGGCGGGGGCTGGGACAGCAGGGCAGCCACAAGCTTTGCTTCTTCTGCCCAAGGTTTCTCTGCACAGTGGTCGCCGGCCAAATGGCAGTGGATAGCCCCCAGAGGGACTGCCCTGGCCCTTTCTAGCCTGACCCTTGTGACCATCCTGCCACCTGTGTGCTCTTCCTGTCTGTCAGGAGCTTCGTGCTCTAGTGTGCAACATGCACCTCGCAGGGGAATGAGATACTAACGGCACTTGTGTGCCGAGTGCTCAGAACAGGCACCAGCATTCTCACACCAGCCCTCCTTGCTTACAAAGCCAGAAAGAGCACGTGCGAGCTGCAGCGTGGACACAGGCCTGCCACAGAAATAAGCGTGCCTCAGCTGCCACACCCCAGGCGGTCCTCACGCGTGACAGTGCGTGTTGCGTGCACGGATGTTGTTTCCTGTCCTCTCTCCCAGGACCCAGTGACACGCTGTTTTCCTGGTGCTATGGCGGGGCTCTGCGATGCTCCGCCTGCCGCGTGCCTGCCAGCTCCGCGGCGTGGTGTTTCCGTGTGGTTCCCTGGGCAGGCACGGTTTGCTTTCCTCTGGCATGAATGATCTCTTAGGAGCGCCAGTCCCCAGTATAAGAAAATTTCCCCTTGATGTTTTGCACTTGTTATTTTCTTTGTCAAACTTTTAGAAAAGGAAATGGGTCTGCACATGTTCAGGATCGAGTAAGACACAGCCAGTGGCCAGGGCTCTGTTCGAGGCAGCATCACAGCTGCTGTGTACCTGGTCAGCAGCACCTGCTGCACTCTGGTCTCGCTGTGGCAAGTCCCCCTCGGCCTCCCGGTCTGTCCAGGCTGCCTTAGGAGGATTTCTGTCTTGGAGCAGTATGGACATCAGCAGGGCCAGTTTGCTTTGCCTTGCCATACACGAGGCCGGTGTGCGTCTCTGAAATCCCAAGGTCCACACCCTTCCATTTGGAATTGCAGCGTTTCATTTGGGATTTCTGCTTTGGTCCTGTGTGTGGTCCCTGCGCTGCTTTACCTGTGCTGTGTCAGCAAGCGTGACGTCCGTTGTCACGTTCCAGTCATCTTGGGAGATGGGTGCCACAAGCCTGCTCACACATCCTGGGTTTATTGCTATAGGAGAAGGGACCCAAGGGCTGAGTTTAGGGTGGAGGTCTGAAGCGAGAGCGTAAGAAGTCTTCCATCTACCAGGGCAAGTGCCATATTTTGACTCACTGCTTTTCATTAAGCCTTTTACATTCTAGCAGTTACCCTGAGAAATCCCTGCTAGGTACAGTAGGCCTGTGTATGCTCCGGTAGGGGGTGGTTCAAGTAGTGAGGTAGTAGTCATAATGGGTACAGTTCTGAATGTGGTTTGTTGGTGCGTGCAGAATGTTTTGCTGGCATGGTGGCATTCCACAGCGTCCTGTAGCACTCTGTCTGCTACAGTTTCAACGCTGAATGGTAGGTAGCACAGGCATTCTGGTTAACGCTTCACTGCTGCTGAGAGCCTCGCTGTATCGCCAGACCTCGCTCTAACACTGGACTCGTCCACCGGGTTGCGTGCTGTCGACTTTCAGTTGCTCCTCTCTCACTGCTGAGGCAAAGTAGCCGACACCCAGAATTAAGGAAGGAAAGGTTGGCTTAGCTCACAGTGGGTGGAGGTTTCCGTCCGTAGTCAGCTGGCTCCAAGGCAGGGTGGCACACGGGCATCAGTTCCAGGTGGAAGACAGCAAGGTAGCAAGAGCAGAACGGGAGAGCGAGCAAGCTGCTTGTCCTCCCCTGAGGCGGGTGCAGCACCCACACTGTCCCCTAGACCCCTCTTGTACAGGCTCAGGATATTGGCCATGTGAGGACCTGGACCCTGCTGAGCCCCTTCATTCAACTTCTCAGCTGGTGAACTTGACACAGCGGATCAGCCGATGCGCGGCCCGTTCGCAACGTCTCGACTGGTCAGGTGCGCCCTCACCTTGCTGCTTCCTTGGTCATCCAAATCAGAGAGGCCCGTATTCCCCATGTCTGTACCAGTTGATTCTTGCTCCATTTCACTGCCACAGGAACTTTGTCTTACCTGGCCAGTATCAAAGTCCCCATCATTGCTGTGGGCTCTTCACTAGTGGTATGCTTGCTCCACCTGATAAACTGAACTAGCGTGGTACTGGGCGTGGGAGGCCACCTGAGGATGGCTGCCGGCAGCATAAGAGGCAGAACAGGCCAAGGGCTGGGAGGGGCTGTTAGGGAAGCCGTTTGGAGAAGCCGCTGCAGCTGCAGGAAGCTGCCAGTTCTCTGGGGATACTGTGCTGGAGGGCCCTGTCTGCTGGCTCTTGTGGCGAACTTGGCTGTTCTTGTTGAAGGAGGAGCTCGGGATCTTGTTGTCACTGAGAACGGCTGTGGTTCACTTTGGGGAGCTCTGTCCTAACTTTGAGCACGGGTTCCTGGCTCTGGAGAGGAACACAGTGCACTCTCAGCCTCGGGGAGACGCTTGACGTGTTGGCTTTCCCAGTAGGAACTCAGTTTTCCTCATGGCTGGAACAGAAACCTCAGTGCTGCTGAGGACGGCTGTGGTACTTTTTAGGGGAGCTCTGGTCCTTGCCCTGAGCGTTGCTGCCTGGCTTCAGTGCAGATCCCTCAGCCTGCTAGCACAGACCCTTCGTCCCACTGGCACCATCGACCTCTGGGCCGTTCCAACTCATTTGTGAAGCAGGCCTGCATGAGACTTTGTCGAGGGCTCTAGGTTCCAGCTGGACTTGTGGGAAGCATTGTGGTGAGCTCTGGGTGTTTAGCTGGACTCATGCAGGGCATTAGGATCCAGGCCCTTCAGTCTTTAGTGAGTGGATAGATTTCCTGCGGTCTTTGTATACGATTCTTTGGGTGATTATAACATAATCTTATAAAACGTGTTCTGTGTTGTTTTCCCCTTGAAAAAGCCCCGCCCACCCCCACTCCTACCACAAAGGCTTGCATTTTCCATAATGGAGTAGCTTCATCTGATTCATTGACCTCCTCCCAGTCCCCCAGTCTGATTTTTCATGGGCCGATGGACTGAGATGGGCTCCTTTCAGTAGAAAAGGCTAAAGAACACTTTGTTTTAAGAAACCCTGGGTTGGTGTTGGTCTACCAGACACACCGTGATGCGCAGGCAGGCGTACACAAAGGCAGTCAGTCGGAGCACAGTGTGGGTAAAGACCCTGCACTACCGCTTTGGCCCCATGCACACACTTTGTTGCTCATCGTACCAAGTGTGTAAACAGCAAGACTGCTTCGTGCATCTCCCTTCCAAGGTACTGCTGAGCTAAAGTACAAATGTCCAGTAGCAACGTGAGGGACAGGCCCCAGTGCGGCCCTGCAGAGCCTGCGCTGCTTTGTGGCCAAGCTGTGTCCTTGGCCACTGGTCATTGGTCCATGCTGTGCAAGTGTTTCCTCCTCGGTTTCCCCCTCCTCAGAGCTCGTGAGGCCGAGGCAGTGATGTGTATGCAGGCTTTGTCCATGTAGGTCCTGGAAGGCCCCCCATTTCTTCCTCCCAAGAGGCCCATGGGGACCCAAAGCACAACTGTGGCACTGGCAGGATACTAAACAGCTGTGCTCGGGGCCCGGCAGGATGGCTCAGTGGTCTAAAGCGCCTCCTTAGGAAAGCTTAAGCAGCTGCAGGGACCGTGGTTCGATCCCCGGCACCACATGCTGTGCCAGCCCTGCCCTCAGGGCTGGCTGAGCTGGCCATAAAAATAAACAAACAAACAAACAAAAGTTCTGAAACAAGAAAAAAGTAAAATAAAATAAAAAAATTCTTAAAAACAAACAAACAAACAAACAAACAAAAACAGCTGTGCTCGTGTGGATGTGTCTAGCTCAAGAAGATGTCACCAGAAGGGCCAGGATACCTTCTGCTTGCCTTGGCTGAGGCCCTGAGCCAGCAGTGAGCGGCCTGGCCTGGCTCTCTAGACACCACCTCAGGCCATGCGTTAGAGGTTCACTAGCAGCCTGTGAACCCTGTCCTGCTCCAGGGAAGGGCTGGCAGCCAGGAGAAGGAGGAGTTACAGAGCAGTGGTCTCCCAGCCCCCACTGTGCGCCCTGCACCTTGAGGAGGCAGTGAGGTCTAGAGGGTGGGTCCCTCAGGAGCAAAGTTAGTGTTCTCTTACCATGAACTGAGCAGTCCAGGGCTTCTCCCATCCCTCTGTGGATCTCTGTGGACCAGGAAGTGGCCTCACTGGAATCTGGACAGTGCGGACCCCAGAATACAGAGAAATAGATTCCTGTTTGTGAGCAGCTCAGTCCATGGCGGGCTGCTATAGCAACCTGGATAGACCACTGCATGCATTCTGGGAGTCTTGCTTCCTTGTGGTGACTCTGTTACAGTTCATGTCTGGTTGTCTCCCCAAAGCCTCATGCAGTGGTGGGGTGGTGGGCTTCTAGAGTTGGCTCATAATGCATGATCCAATGTTGGGGAATGGGTGTGAGTGCTACACTGGCCCCAGGAGACACAGCCTGACTGGAACATAAGGAAGGGAGAGAGGCCTGCCCTCTGCACTACTGCCACTGCGCCTCCGCCCCTGCTCCCCCGCCCCTGCTCCTTCCTTTCGCTCTGCTGTTTTGCTGTTTTCCGCTGCCACAAACTGTTACCACCTGCCATGTGCCGCTCTGCCTTGGAGCCAGGCGAGTATGGACTGAAACCTCCACAAGCTGTGGGCTAAATAAACCTTCCTGAATTTGGGGTGTCGGGAGGCAAAAGGAACTGAGACACTCAGCACAGTGCCATTCATGCCTACATTTTTCTCCAGGGCATGTTGGAAGCCCCAGGACTCTGTGGCCCCCTGAGCTTCCTAGGGATAGCTGTGCTCTGCTCTCCCCCCCAGTGCAGGCTGTAGGTGCCCTGGGCCTGAGTGGCTCTGCTGGGCCTTGGCCTGTGTGGGACAGGGCTGTGTCCCTGGCTGCTGGCCCTGGGCAGTGGGCAGGAGCACTCCTCCTTCAGGGGCCTTTACCCTGACGCCTAGCCACTGTGTCCCCTGCCCACATTTGTGGTGGCGCTGGGAGCAATACAGGTGACTGCGATTCACTGTGGCAGATCATACAGGTGACAGACGTTCACCTCGCCCCCTGTCTGCCAGCCTCGCCCTCTCCCCAGGTTCCTGTTTTGGGGTTCGCGAAGTGCACAGTGTACCTGGACCCTATCCATGACCCCATCACCCCTGCAGCCCTGCTTGTGTCTGCCTGGCACAACGGTTATGGTGCCAACCATCGCAGTCTGGTGACCCGCAGCTGGGCTCAGCCAGAAGTGCGCGTCCCCCACTGTGCAGTCCCTGTCCCTCAGTGGGGACATCTGAATCCTAGAGCACTCAGGCCAGAGCCGGACCAGAGACATGGTCCTGTTGTCCTGTGGTGTGGCTCATGTGGCCTTGGTGGCCTGGCTTCTTCTCAGGGAGCCCCCTGGGACCCCAGAGGGGGGCTCCTTCTGGGACCCACATGGGCTGGGCAAGGGTCAGTGGCTAGGGGGTAGAGGCCAGGGGGCACCTGTTGAGAGCCCCAGAGCATCACTGGGGGCATCTGAAAAGAGCAGTCCCTGGCCCAAGGAGTTCTCTGCAGAGCTGGGCCCCTGCATCAAGGGACTCTTGGAATGTTCCAGAAATGGATTATCTCACATAAGCCTGACAGCGTCTCTCCCAGATACCTACGAACATGTGCTCCATTTCACAGCAGAACAAACTGAGGCTTGGAGAAGTGGCAGCAAGGAGGGGGAGGCTGGGCTGCCGAGTGTGGGTGTGGTTACTCTGTGCTCATCTGTAGTTACAATCAGCGCTGCCATGCTGCTGGCCGTGGGAACGCAGATCCAGCCAGTGGGGTGCCAGGGGCTGTCTGGTTCCCCCAGCCTCCCTGGGACCCGCAGCCTCTGCCCTCAGACTCCCCCCATCAGGTGACGCTGCGCTTGGTCAGAAGCGCCATGCTATTTTGGCTGATCTTTATTAAACGCAGCTTGTGGCTCAGGCTCAAGAATGTGCAGGCTGACTTAGATTATGCTTTGCGCTGAGCTTGTTAAGATAAAAATATTTCCCGAGATAGTGAGTCAAGAGTCTCTCTGGGGAGGTTAGCTGCAAGTGGATGCAGGTTGGTGGCGTGAACATAACGTTCCCTCCGCGTCCAGCGGGATGACCTCAATGTGCTTGGCAGCCTTCCTGCGTGTGGGCTGAGCCGTGAGTCCCCGCGGCGCACCTCCGCCCTCTTCTCCCAGGGAGGCCTGGCGCTGCGCTGGGCCCCTCCTGGGCTGGCCCGGTCGCCGTGGCAGAAGCCTGGGAAACGTCCCGTGTCTCGGTTTCTCTCACCTGCCAAAGTGGAACTATAACTCTTGGCTCTGCGCTCTCCCTGAGGAGAGATGGGAGTAGACTTTGAAAATTAAGTAATAAATGTTGGGAGGGATTTGTAGACCTGTGGATGTGGCCTCTTGTCAAGTGGGTGGGTAATAAGTGAGGTGCCTCCAAAGCTAATATGCCTGAGCCTTGAGCCTTGCATTTACCTAATCACCAGCGTTTATTAAACGTCTCTGAAATCCACAATAACACATGGAGGGTTGGAGAAACACAAGAAAGGAAAAGAGAGAAAGCAGAGACTGGCTCCCCAGGGGGCTCGGGGGCCCGAGTTCTCCTTCCCCATTCATTCGCTCTGCAGCTCGAGGCGCAGCACAGGAGAGGCCTTGATATACTTAAGAAGCTGGTCCTCCATGATGGCTTCCAGCTCTGTCTCGAGTGCCCCGAGGTGATTTCCTTGTCTCTGGGGCCAGAGGGTGTTGTCACCTGCTGGAAGGACTTCTAAGAGTGCGAGGACATGTTGTGGGCCAGGCCACAAGAGAATAACAAAGTTTCTGGCATCTGAAGGCCTAGGCGTGAGCTCTGGCCCTAGCGCTACCTGGCCAGGGACCTCAGTGCTCCCGACTCATCTGTCCTGTGGGATCGTCCTCAAGCTTAGCCAGGTTTGTGTGGAGAGACGCTCAGCAGGCACCTGGCAGCTGGAAGTGTTCACAAGGAAACAAAAGCTAGCAGTGATCATCAGCTTCTAGGGGCCCTGAGGGAAATGGTGGCGCTGGAAGGATCTGCCTTCCTGCATTATTAAAAAAGAAATATTTTATTTGGATCCTGGACTTGTGCCTGGACCCGGCAGCCACTTGAGCTCGGTCCTGCCCAGTTGCTGCGTGGGCACAGCTGCTCTGCCAGGCAGGAGCTGGGTCTGGCTACACTGAGCAGAGTTCTGGGGCCAAACCGGTAGGTGGAGGCCGCAGGCCACCAGGGAGGAGGCCAGCAGGCGGGCCTGGGCTTGGGGCCGTGTCCTGTCTTTACCTTTCATCAGCTCTGAAATCCACGGTAGGTCTGGCCATCTTGAGCCTCAGTTTACCCATCTTCACTGTGCAAAATAATGTTGCCAGGGCTAGGAGATGACCACAGACAATGACACCACCTGCAGCACACACGTGGCCACCACCTGTTCTGTCCCTACCACTCAGGACATCTTCAGAAGCAGCAGAAATGGCAGAGTGCCTCCTGGGGGTACATCCCGACTATGCCAGGGTGGACAGGACTTGTGTGGGCAGCACGGAGCTCAGTGCCGAGCTGCCCGAGCCACAGGCTCCCAAGGGCCCAGCGGGTGGCCACACACTCTTGACATGGAGCCAAGTGCATGCGGTGAGCTTCAGCTCTGGAAACCCAACCCAAGATGCTCGCTGCCTCAGGCGCCTGAAGTGTGAGATGCCAAGTGTACAATCCGAACTTGGAAGCAAAAGCAAGAACTTTGGAAGACTTTGGGGCACCACCAGAAACTCAGCAGTGTCTCAGTCCTCTCAGATGAGGCTGCTGGTGACACTCACACGGGTAACTTTGTGGATGCCACATTCAGTTCTGAAGCCACGTGTGGGCCAAGGATCTGTGCAGAGTGAGAAATGAGCCAACCTGTAAGTGTAACAGCCGTGGAAATTACTTGCTTTGCTTCAGATTTCATATTACAACTTTCTGTTTCGGTTTTTGAGACAAGGGTCTCATCCGACATGGACCAGGGTCTAGAAATTTGAGATCCTCCTGACCAAGCCTCCTGAGTTCTGGTATTATAGGCGTGTGCCACCACATGTGGCTCACAGGACAATTGAAGACACTGTCAATTGTTCAATTCTGGTGCAGGATCAAGTAACAGCACCCCCGAGTCACCTTGGAGGCCATCGAAGTGGTCCTCCTGAAGCGTGGGACGCTGTCTCCACAGGCGGGGCTCTAAGCCTCTGCTCCGGTGCCGAGGGCACCTTGCTCCTCACAACTGTGAGCATGTGGAAAGCAGTTGTTTTTCATTAAGATATTTATGGTAAGTAATGTTGTCATTTTGTTTTTAAATATTATTGTATTTTTAAGTATTATTGTATTTACATTTTTTTACATTTTCTCTTTTTGGAGGTCTCAGTATTTTAAATAGCACACAGATGTCCTGGGTCCGGGTAGCAAGAACTCCTGTCCTGGAGTGTGGCACTTGGGAACCAAATGCTCTGCCTGGAATCTCGCTTTTCCTTGCTGTTGGCGTGAGCGTGGGGAGCTGTCTTACCCTCTCACGCCGCAGCCTAAGTGTTAGCTGTTGGCACTGTCTCACACTGTCACCCGCATCCCTCCTGTGACACTAGATGGTTCAGGGACACAGAGTCAGGGGAGCGGGGTTCTGGAAAGCCAGCTTCCACTCCTCTTCCCACTCCTCAGTCTGCATGTCAACACTGAGGATGCCTGAGGGGTGACGGAGAGGACCGATGCCCCATGGTCCACACCCTGCTCTCAGAAGCATCCAATCAGAGTGCTGGAAAAGCCCCAGAAGGGCCAAGCTCTGAGCAGACCCAAGGCATAGTGATGGATCATGAGCCTAGAGCCCCACGGGTGGGCAACTGTCCCGTCCGTCCAGCCGGCCAGCAGCAGGGCTGTCCCCTACCCAGCCCTGGCAGGTGAGCCTTTGAATGTCTTCTGAAAGGAAGGGCAGTCCCGCACTGGCCATGTCTGCTCTGATCCTGGGGCCGAGAGGCTGTTCCAGTAGCTTCTGAGGACTCGGGGGAGAGGCCAAGCCAGCTCAGGGCTGCATAGCGTGACATGGAGACGCAGCTTTGTGTCATCTTACCCAGTCACAGGATGTCTTATGCCATTCAGGCAAAATACTGTACATGAATCTGGACCGCCCAAACTGTGCCAAGCCAAAGATGCCCGTGGCTCCTGAGTCCCAGCGCAAAGCTGAAATGAGCCCATCTGTGGGCCAGACTGCATCTGGAAGCACACACCTTGCAGATACCCTGCCGGCCTCACCTGGAGGCTGACAGATGTCAGAGATGGAGAGTGGGGCGGGCAAGGTGCCGGCCTGGGAGGCGGAGCCAAGACTGCCAGCTCGGGCTGGACTGTCCTTTATCCCTCAGCCAGACCACCCCCCAGGTAAGGGAAGAATCAGAGCTGTCAGTGCCCAGGGCCACCAGGTTTAGGGGAGAACCTGCCAGCCTCCAGGGGCACCTACTCCAAAGTAGCCTGGAGCCAGTGAGGTATCGCCCAGGCAGGTCACACAGCCTCTCTGCCCAGGTGCCCTTCCCAACAGAGCTGCGGGTGAGGACGCCAGGATCCAGCAGGGGTAGGAGCCATCTACACTGCATGGCTGAATGCGGCAGTCAGAACCTGCCTGGGCGCCTGGCTGAGTCCTGGCCTCCGCTGTGTGCGAGGGACTCCTTGGTTCATTTTGGGGTCCTGACTGCCTTCCTGTGCCAGGAGTGAGACTCCTACTCGCCGTCTATCAGAGGGTGACAGGAGGAGGACCAAGAAACCATGCAGCAGCCAGAGTGCCACGCAGCAGGCAACGTGACTGTGGTGGCAGTGACTGACATTCCCCGCGGCCCATGGGTGTCACCTGATTTAATTTCAGTCTCCCTATAATAGTGTTGCAGCTAGAATATAGACCCTGTTTATTATTCCGATTTTTCAGTTGGTTAAACTGAAGTCCAGAGAGATTTGATGAGGCGTCCAGGTCACCGAGATCCAAAGGGAAGAGCTGGGATTCCTCTCTGCCTTGGGGAAGCCAGCATCGTGGGGGCTGGGAAGTCAGGGCTATAAAGTGTGTGTGGGGTGGGGCTGTAAAGTCACGGTGAGGGCTGCCTGAAGCCAGCTGCGAATTCGCCTTCTCACTTCCGAGCACCCGGCCTCCCTGTCCAGTTTAGCCTCGGTCTGTGACTGACGAGACACTAACAAAACCAGTTACAGACTCTTGTCCTGTGCTGACGGCTGCCCGCTGGCTCAAGCGAGATGCGAGTCCTCAGGGCGGCCGGGGGCGGCAGCCGCGCTCGCCCTCCTCCTCCTGCGCACGCACGTGTTCAGTGCCGCTCACGCCGGCGGCACACTCCCCTACGGCTACCCAGCCCTTGACAAGACCCATCCCCAACATTTGGTGGGAAAGTGCGCGCCACACTTTTAGCATTTATGAATGCATGTCACAGGCGTGGAGGTCATTAAATTACACAGTTAAAACGACTCCAGAACAGTTTATTTTCCAATAAAGTTCCATTAAATTCAACCAATATACTATCTTCCGTGTTCAATACAGTGGCCACCAGCCACAGGTGGATGCTTAAATTTAAATGTAACAGTTCAGCTCCCCAGCGGTGTACCTGTGCTTCAGGAGCTCAATAATGCCCCAAACAGGCGAGGGAGTTGGGACCGCGCAGATGCCTACAGGCGTCCCTCGCCACGGAGTGCACCGCGGCGGAGCAGTGTTCTCTGTGGAGGCTGCCGAGGATGAGAGCATTCCCTTCCTGTGCCCTGCACACACTGCCAAATAAGCCGTGTCAGAAAGCAGAGGGCGAGGGGAAGACATGAAGGGCCCTGCGGGCTGGGGGTAGGGGTGGAAAGGACCTGCAGGGGTGGGGAGGCGCGGGACAGCGCTCCGCGCACAGAGCCCAAGGTTTCTTTTTTAATACCAACCTTAATTTTGCACACATAAATTGTATCTGTGACTGGATTCCACACTACTTTCAAACAGTACTGCTTTGAGAAAGAGGTGAAATAAATCTCATCTCATTAGGGAAACGTTTAATGTAACAGATCTCAGACGCACCATGCAAATGTAAAAGGAGCGTGCTTCTGCTGCTTACACGAGGCTCGGAAATACACAAAATCAATCCAGCGGACACAAGCCCGAACAGTAGGTGCTTGCAGAAGGGTAGGAGGTGGCATTTGGGAGCAGGGTATGGGGCGTGGACTCCGGCTGTCCCTATCCCGTCGGGGTGGGACTTTGGTTCCCAGTGCGAGGTCATGCGTCAATGCTCTGGGACGGCTGAGGTTCTTTCTGTGCACCGCACAGAATGTCATTAAAATTGTAATTGCGTCGAGTTGATAGGAGAGAGTTAGATTGTAGGCTGGTAGCCGGCAACGCGTGATGCAGACGTGAGCACCAGCGTGTACCGCAGCACGTCACTGGTGACCTAAGGGATGCCATGGAAACGGGCCCTCCGGGCTGTCTGTAGGTGCGGCCTTCACAGCCCTGACCTCACCCAGGGACCGTGAGACCCTCCCAGTCCTGTGGCAAGCGGACAGGCACACGCTGCTCCTGCTTGTGTCAGGGTTTGGTGCTCTCTTTCTCGCCACCGGCGGACACACGGGAAGGACGTTTGCAGACAGTTAAGAACACTGTTGGTGTCTTGAGAGGAAAAGATTCAAAATGAAGCTTAGCTTTCTTCTCTTCTTTACTATATTGTTATTTGCAAAAGGAATGTGGGTTGTTTTTTTTTTTAATCTGAAGGACAAAACCACATTTGTTCTTGGCTTAAAATGTGAATTTCCTCATGGAATACATGGAGCCACTGGCGGACTTTGGGGCTTATGTTCCAATTAGTAACAGAGTGCCCTGGGTGATGGCCCCAAGCCAGTCTGAATGCGCTCACTCAGACCTAGTCTGTCCCCCTGTCTCCTCTGTGGTCTTCCGGGTGCCCTGGGGACGTACTGGAGGCTGGAGTGGGCGTGAGTGCACAGGGCCCCATGGGCCCAGCCTCACGTGCTCCCTCTGCTTCTTTGCAGGCTCTTATCTAACGCTGGATGAACCTATGAACAACATCACCACGTCCCTGGGGCAGACGGCAGAGCTGCATTGCAGGGTCTCGGGGAGCCCCCCTCCCTCCATTCGCTGGTTCAAAAACGATGCCCCTGTGGTCCAAGAGCCCCGGAGAATCTCCTTCCGGGCGACCAG
This sequence comes from Myocastor coypus, assembly GCA_004027025.1. Taxonomy (NCBI): domain Eukaryota; kingdom Metazoa; phylum Chordata; class Mammalia; order Rodentia; family Myocastoridae; genus Myocastor; species Myocastor coypus. The sequence goes on along the minus strand of PVJA010003447.1, from coordinate 46,870 downwards.
CTACGGCTCTCGGCTGCGAATCCGGAACCTGGACACCACTGACACCGGCTACTTTCAGTGTGTGGCCACCAACGGCAAGAAGGTTGTCTCCACTACCGGGGTCCTGTTCGTCAAGTTTGGTAAGCGATCTTCCTTGGGTGGCACCGGCCCTCTGCCCCTTGTGACTGGAGGACCAGGGTACTGAGGATGGAGAGGGGAAGTACTGCAGGGCCCGCACTCCTGAGGGGGTACAGTCATGCCCACTGGCCAGTGAGTAAGCCACGCCTGTGGCCCGTGGCCATGGCAAGAGCAGCCAAGCTGGAAAGAGCTGAGCAGGAGAAGTCCAGACCTGCCCACCACCCCGCCTGGCCTCCAGTCAGCATGCCCGGAGCCCTCCTCTCCCTACCAGCAGAGGCAGGAACATAGGCAGCATGCATGCCCCCATTTTGAGCTGCGCCCAGGACCGGAAGCCCCGCTCCCATCCTTAGTGGAGTCTAAGGATGCACTCTGGGACTCATGCTTCGCCCTCTGCCCTTGCACTCTTCAGACCCTGAAGTAGGGGACGCAATTGTCCCCACATTCTCACTGGTCAACTGTGAGTCATAGCGGCGGCAGGGAGAAACTGGTACAAACCAGTAAATCCCAGAAAAATGAATGGCACCTCTGGGTGGCTGGGAGCTTTGGCTAGGACTGGCGGGGTGCACCCAGCCCCTGCCACTGATGGTCTCTATTCTCTCTCTTTCCTCCCCCAGGCCCTCCTCCCACCGCCAGCCCAGGATCCTCGTAAGTGCTGGGAAGCTCCTTCCTTACCATTCTGCAGTGCGTCTCTGCAGGGTTCCAGGGCAGAGGCAGAGCTGACCTGTGCTTGGGTCAGTGTGCTGCATTTCTAGACATGGACACATGTCATTCAGTCTCTGAGGCGACCCAGGAAGGCAGTGATCTCAAGTGTGGCAATGTTGAATCTGAAGGATCAAAGCAGAATTCTGTTTGCATTTACTATTCTAGAGTCCGTCGAACACTTAGTGGCACCAGTGAGTGTGGTCAAATCAAGCCTCACAGATGATGGTGTGGCAGAGGAACTTTTGCCGGAGCAAACAGGGTCTGTTTTATATTCTGCAAGTGTTTCTGGTGCTTTAAGTTATTGTACAGGGCTGCCACTGGGTAATCTGTTTTCTTTTTTCTTTCCTTCAAAGAATTCAGAGGCAAAATTCTCACCGAGAGGGGAGGAGAGCCGGGCCCGGCCCCAGAGTCGCAGGCCCTTGCAGTCCTTCCGAGGCCCTTGCTAATGGAGTCTGAAGATTGAGTTTCTTTAAACGACTCTATTGCCAATGCATTTATTATTCTGGCTAAGGGAGGATCATCTTTCACTCTAAAAGTATCCACTTGGGGCATTTTTTCTTTATGTATATTTTTGTTTGGGGAGAAAGACTCATTTATTCAATCCTGTGCTCTGTAGGGAAATATCCTATGGGTTCTGTAGACTTTGACAGCAGAATTCTTCTGGTCTGCGCTCCCAGCCTGGGCCACACCCATGGCAGACTGGACAGCCTCTTCCCTCAGCCTGATCCCCTCCACGCAGCTGAATAACCCCGTGGGGTGTCCTACTACATTAGGGCTTCCCTCAAGTCCCCCAGCCCCACAATCTCATTAATAAAGCAGGTAATGGGTGAAAATAAATACTGGCCCCGAGCCACCTCTCGGCTCTTTTATCAGCCCATGAGGGCCGGTGCGATCCTCAGATCTCCAGGGTACTGATTACACGCAGCTTGTCACTGTCGCTGATCCTGGACCAGCTTGGGGCTTTGGTCCCTCTGTCTTGCATTTCTCGAAGCTAGTTTTTTTTTAATGGCCTCACTGTCGGTTTTATATGGAATCCTTTTGAAGTCTTATTTAAACAAAGATTATGAACTTCTGTTCCTTGCTGTAGAAATGCTTCCAGCCCTGCACCTTATTTGTTCCTATCAATCTGTGTTTCAAATGTGACTGGTAATCTCCGCGGCGGGTCATCAGTGCGGGTCACTAAGCTGCCCTTACAATGAGGCCCGGGGCATTGGCTTTCTGCCTGCCCAGAGAGGTGGGGTTTTGTTACAGCCTGAAGTATTTTTTAGACACTTGTATGTGCCTACTGCTTGAGTACTTGTCCTTCTTTGCTGGAGTCTGGGGAATCTACCCTGGGTCTCTAGTGGGTTTGCATGTCTCGTGCAGCCGCACAGAAACTCTGTGAGCTGAGAGCCAGGGAGAGGGTGCAGAGGTTCCTCAGAGACGTCTGGCTACAGCCAGGCTGCTGGTCAGGCACCTCTGCCTCGGGTTTGCTGCCTGACTGCTCGGGAACCTCCGAGTGTAGCTCCGTGTTTGTTTAGGGAAGTGAAGACTACGACGCAATCTAAGCTGGAAATCCCGCAGGCCTCAGTTCAATCTTGGTTGGCTGCTTGAGGCTCTTTACTTCTTCCACTTGGAAATCTGGGATGGGCCCTGGCTGTCCTCCCTGACCTATACCGCGTACCTTGTCTCTGATAGTCCCTAGTCCCTAAGTCTGAGCCATAGACAGAATGCTGGCTCCTGTTCCGGATTTCAGGGGAACTGGACCCTGCTCCAGGGGGCATCATGGGGAGAAGTCACCGCTGAGGCCTTTGTTCTGCTGTGAACAACCTTTACCGGAATGTGAGCAAAGCATGGAATAACCGCTGCTCCCTCGGCAGCTTAGGGTCACTGGAATGATAAAGCCCAAGGAGCATGCGTGGCCCTGTGCTAATGCCCAGACTTCTGACCAGGGAAGCCTCAGGAGGTCTGTGCGCTCTGGGGATAGAGCCGCGGCCCAGGACGGCTCCTGCCTCTGCCTGTGAAGGATGCACAGGAAGGTGCTTGGGTGACAGGAGCTGCCTGGAGCCTTGGGCAGCTCCTGTGTGCAGGTTCAGGCTGTACGTCTGCTGTCACTGCCGAGCCCTGGTCCACCCCGCCCCGGTAGGGCCCGGGGCACAGGCAGGCAGGAGCCACATGCCAGCGCCCAAGTGCTTAAACACTATAAATCAAGCTAGCAAAATTGCAAAATGAAATGCGTTCCCTCCTCCCACATTGACATGTGTACCCTCGTAATGACAAAATTAAAAGAATATGTCAAGTTACAGTTTTTCTGTGATTGAAAGCCAGGAATGATTTTTTTAAAAAGGACAACTTTAATCATTATTCTGCGTGTCTGGATGCTGTGAGCGTGGGCCACAACTCATAATTTATAGATTGCTATATATCTGTTCCATAAAAATAGTTTTGCTTTTATTCCAACAAAAGCACTACCTACATTATTTTACACAAGATTTTTATATAGTGGGTACTTTATTGGTAGCGATGGAATCAAACTTTCCTAAGTCCTGGTCCTTCTTACTTTTTTAAACTGTTTCCTTGAGTCAGTAGCAGCTATATCAGTTAAATTCCTGAAGTGACACTTAGACTTGGGAGTGAACTCAGCATGTCGTAGACCTCATTCAAACATAGAAATGCATGGAACAGCGAGATGGCTCAGCGATCTAAAGCACCTGCTTAGGAAAGCTTAGGCAGCCGGGCGTGGTGGCTCACGCCTGTAATGCCAGCACTTGGGAGGCTGAGGCAGGAGGATTGGTGCGAGTTCAAGACCAGCCTGGGCTACAAAAGTGAGCTCAAGGCCAGCCTCAACTGCACAGTGAGACCCTGTCTCAAAAAAAAAAAAAAAAAAAGACAAAAAAAAAAAAGGAAAGCTTAGGCAACCACAGGGACTACGGTTCAATCCCCAGCACCACATGCTGTGCCAGCCCTGCCCACAGAGCAGGCTGAGCTGGCCTTAACATTCAAAACAAAACAGGGGCCCAGCAGGATGGCTCAGTGGTCTAAAGTGCCTGCTTGGGGAAGCTTGGGTGGCTTCAGGGACTGCGGTTTGATCCCTGGCACCACATGCTGCGCCAGCCCTGCCTTTGGGGTGGGCTGAGCCGGCCATAAAAATGAGTGAATAAACAAAGGTTCTGAAACAAGAATAAAAATAATAAATAAATAAATTAAAAAAAAAAAGAAAGCCTGGGTGGCTGCAGGGACCCTGGTTCGATCCCCGGCACCACATGCTGTGCCAGCCCTGCCCTCAGGGCAGGCTGAGCCAGCCATAAAAATAAATAAATAAACAAACAAAAGTTCTGAAACAAGAAAAAAATAAAATTAAAAAAAACCAAAACAAAACAAAAAACAAAGAATGCAATGCTATATGGTGAATAGTTGTCGTTATGTAACATATTGCTGAGAGTGTTTTTCAGGTGATCGGTGTAGCAGAGAAACAGGCAGAAGGATGGAGGGAAAAGGGTCCTTCTTTCTTTCTTTCTTTCTTTCTTTCTTTCTTTCTGAAGATGGGGAGAGAATTTGGGAAGATGAGAAATTCTCTGGAGTTTAAACAGAGGGAGGCTGAGGTTTCTACAGCCTTTGTCAGAGGTGGAGTTTGAAGATGTTCAGCGATACCCGAGGGAGCTGACTAGGGATCACCCCTGAGGCAGCCGGAAAGGTGAAAGGAAATTGTACGTTGGGCTGAACTGGAGAAGAAGAGGGAGGCGGATGTGCGCAAGATGGGCTTTTGTTTCAAGGGCATCGGCCGTATTAGATGACCACCAGAATGGTTTTAGCAATTCATACTAGGGCCAGAGCCTATCAATTACCAAATACTAATTTCATCATGTAAGTTGATCTGACACTCACGTGTGCCCCTATGTGTAGACACCCTTAGTGCACACTGTGTCACCTGTCCATGGGATACGTTCTAAGAAATGTGTTGTTCAGCAGTTGCGTAAACTTCCCACGGTGTATCTGCACAAATCCATGTGGTGTGGTCCACTCCGTTGATGCCTCCACCGAGGCTCAGAACTTACAGTGACCAGGAGGCAGCAGCTACCCTACAGCGCTGCTTAGCAATCAGCTTTGCTTACAAGCCAAGTACACTCCACAGAGTGACAAGTTCTACAGAAAACGCATCGCCAGGAATGGTGGTACACACCTGCAACCCTAGCACTCGGGAGGCTGAGGCAGGAGGATCATTGCGAGTTCAAGGCCAGCCTGGGCTATGAAGTGGGTTGAAGCCCAGCCTGAACTACATAGAGGAAGCCTGCCTCAAAAAGACAAAAAGAAGAGAAAATGCATGAACCCCGAACAAAGGTCAGTCACCAAGTAAGCGCATTGCTGCGCACACTGGCCTGTGATGGGACCGTCCATCGGCACCTGGTGTCTGCACACCAGCATGGTCACAGGCACACACCATGCTGCCCTGAGACCTTTCAGCAGTGGTGACAGACCAGGACCCTGGGAATTTCATGGCCCCCTCATGGTCTATGAGACTGCTACTGTGTGGCCACGACTCTCGGGAGTTGCCCGCTTGTATGCTTTCTCAGGCTGCCAACCCAAAGTGCCATCAGCTGCGTGGCCGCAGCTTGGTGGCTGCAGTGGAATCTCACAGTTCTTGTGAGAGGAACCCATGATCAAGATGTTGGAGGGGTTGCTTCCTGCTAAGCGTGTCAGTGAAGATTTCTCTCTTCTTTCAGAGGTTTCAACCTTGTGTTCTTTGCAGGCATAGGGCTGCATCATCTCTGCCTTGGCCATGCGGGTCGCAGGACTCCCACCACGTGTGCCTCCAAACAGGCCCCTTGGTGGCATTCATCCTTTGGCATGTAGATGTGCATTTGCCCAACAACATGGGGTGCCTTTCTATTTAATTTCTTTAAATGTTGTTGTGTAGATCTTTAAAAGTTTACTTATTTATTCGATATGGGGTGTCACTATGCAGTTCAGACTCATAACAACACTCCTGTCCCAGCGTCCCCAGCACTGGGACTAGAGGTGTGTGCCACCATACCTGGTTTCAGTGGCCTGCAGGGCATGCAGTGCCGGTGATCGAATTTGGCACCTTGCATTTGCCAGACAAGCGCTTAGACCATTGAGCTATCTTCTCCAGCCCTGGTTTGTAGATTTCAAGGTACAAGTCCTGACCCCTTAAAAGAAATCCTATGTATTATTTTTTTCATACTATTGTAAATGGATTTTGTTTTCGATTTCATTTTCAGATTGCTTATTCTACTCTACAGAGGTAGAATTAAGTCTTTTACACTGATCTTATGTCTTGAAGTCTGTAAGCTAGTCCATCAGGTCTAGCAGTGTTTCTGTTTTGTTGTGTTTCACTGTTTTAGGTAGCGTTTCCTTAAAGAGTTCCGTCTGCAGAATCACACCATCAGCGTGTCAGGATTGGTGGTCTTTCTTTTCCTGTGGATGGCCTTGTTTCTTTGTCTGTCTTAGTTGCCTGTCTAGCACCACGAGAGCAGCACGTGCTTCCTTAGCCAGAGTGGGAACGCCTTGAGTCTGTCGTTACTGAACTTGACGTCGCCTGCAAGTGTTTACAGACATCCTTCACACAATCGAGGGGGGAAAAAATCTCTCCTGCTCCTATTGTTGTGGGGGGGTTTTGTTTGTTTGTCTTAATTTTTAATTCTAAAAGCCTATTAGATTTTATTAAAGACTCTTTCTGTGTCTGTTCAGATGAGCATGAAAGTTTTGTGTGTTCTTTATTTTATCAGTGTGCTGTTTTACACTGGTCGATTTGTGTTGGTGAAGCCAAGCTTATCTTCCTGGAATAATTCCCATTGGCCATTTTGTATGTGTTACCTGATTCAGGTTACCAGTGTTCTGTTGAGGACATTTCTGTCTGTGTTTATAAAAGATGCTGATCTGTTATTTTCTCATGACACAATTAGCTTGCCCCAGTAACAGGATAATTCTGAGCTCTTAGAATGAGCTGGAAAATATTCCCTTGTCTCTATTTGTTTCAGAAGAATTTTGAAGGAAATCTGTCACATGAATATTCAGTGTAATTCACCAGTAAAGAAATTTGTGAGAAGTTTTAAAATTACCATTTCATCTGCTTACTGTAGGTCTATCTGCATGCTTCGTTTCTTCTTGTGTCAGTTTTGGTAGTTTGGGTCTCTCTTGCATTGGTTGCGCCCCAGTTAGATGTTCTAAGTTGTTCCAAGTATCCTTACCACCCCTTCAATTATTTGTATAAGATTAGTAATACCTTCTTTCATTCTGGATTTTATTTTATTTTATTTATTTATTTATTTATTTATTTTTTTGTCTTTTTGAGACAGGGTCTCGCTATGCAGTTGAGGCTGGCCTTGAGCTCACTTTTGTAGCCCAGGCTGGTCTCGAACTCGCACCAATCCTCCTGCCTCAGCCTCCCGAGTGCTGGGATTACAGGCGTGAGCCACCACGCCCGGCTTCATTCTGGATTTTAATAACTGTGTCCCTCCCCCTTGACCAACCCAGCTAGTCCAGCTGAAAGTGACCAGCTCTGTGTGCTTTTGAGAAAAACTGACTTGTTGAGCCCTAACCATCGCAGGCAGCGCAGCGTGGAAATCCTGGAAAGCGGGCTGCACCTTCTCCAGTGTCACTCAGAGGTCGCTTGGATTGAGCCCCCAGGGTCTGTGCTCTGTGTTGTGTGCCCTGCTAAGGTTTCTGCTGAGCTCTGACCAGCTGACACCTGGACAGGGATTTCCTTACACCAGGAAGGGCCGCCTCTCTGCCAAGAGGCTCCCCAAACGTCCTGGGTGTGCCCCCAGCATCTGGCAGCTTACAAGTCTGCCTCTGCTTTTATGTCCTGCTGGTTCAGGGCCTCAGAGACAGCCAGCGGGGAGAGATTAGAGCTGTCATTCCTGGGCGTGTACAGACCCCGTCTCTCCCCAGGAATATGTCAGCGGGTTTCAAAGCCTCCCTGGACATCTTACTTCTTGGACCCTCCCTCTCGGCTTCTGAGCTTTTTGGCCAGGATCTTGTTTCCCTGATCAGCATTGCCACCTCAGGCAAATAGGATTTTTTTTTTTTTTTCCCAACAAATATCCTGGGACTACAGCTTCTCCCACTGAGAAGCTGCAAGTGGAGTCAGATAGAAACAAGTTTGTGCGTGGGGCTAGGCCCAGGAGCTGTTAGACGGGTCCCATCATGCCCCTCTCAGGCCGGGGCTTGGAGACACTCCGGGCTCTGCCTGGCTCCTCCTGGGACTGCGAGCTGCTGGTGCCAAGGCTCTGCACAACCTGGGAGAGGGCTGTGAGAACAGGCCACATCTGAATGCCACAAAACTCGGTTTCTGATGAAATTCTACATTTTCCCCTCCTCTCAGTCATCTGACATGAGAAATCCTAGGGTGGAGGGTTAGGAATGTAGCTCAGTGGGATAAGCACCTGCCTGCCCAGCACAAGGTCCTGAGTTCAATCCCCAGTAACAGAGAAAAAAGCGGAAAAAAATCCTAAGGTACGGCATGCCATATAATTAGTATTAAGTTAGGTTTTCAAAAATTATTTATTTATTTATTTATTTATTTATTTATTTATTTATTTATTTGGTACAGGGTTTCACTGTGCAGCTTAGACTCATAGTGATCCTCCTATCTCAGCTTCCCCAGCACTGGCATTACCGGTGTGAGCCTCCACACCCAGTTTTGGCACACCCAGCATTCTGGGGCCAGCACAGCATGAGGTACCAGGGATCAAACCCGGGTCCTTGTGCTTGGCAGGCAGGCATTTAGACTGCCAAGCTCTCCCCAGCCTGATACTAATTTAGGTTACATGCTCACTTTTGTAGCCCAGACTGGTCTCGAGCTCGCACTGATCCTCCTACCTCAGCCTCCCAAGTGCTAGTTTTTGTCTTTTCTCTTCTCTTCTCTTCTCCTCTCCTCTCCTCTCCTCTCCTCTCCCCTCCTCTCCCCTCCCCTCCCCTCCCCTCCTCTTCCCTTCTCTTCTCCCCCTGGAATTAGAGGATTGTTGAGAACTAGCTGAAACACAGTCACCCCCTGATGAAGATGTGGAGATTAAATGAAATAAGATGATGTGTACAGAGCGGTGCTGTCCCTAGCTTGTTACTGGGAATGTAATCATAGTGAGTGACATCATCGTCACCGCCACACCCCCCCACCAGGCCACGCCTTCTTTCTAGATCAGCGGTTCTCAACCTGTGGGTTGCGACCCCGGTGGAGGTCAAATGACCAAAACACAGGGGTCACCTAAAGCCATCGGAAAATAGATATTTCTGATGGCTTTTTAAGCCCATGCTATGCCATGGTGAGATGTTATTTATTGGAATTAGTAATAAATACTTCTCAACATATAATTAAATATTGTTTTTGTGATTAATCACTATGTTTAAATTATGTTTGATTTGTAGCAATGAGAATACATAATGCATATTAGGTATTTACATTCTGAATCATAACTGTAGCAAAATTACAGTTTTGAAGTAGCCACCAAAATTAATTTTTGGTTTGGGGTCACCACAACATGAGGAACTGTATTGTGGGATCACAGCTTTAGAAAGGTTGAGAACTACTGTGAGATGGAGTCTCTCTGCCGGCCCATATCACCTCCGGGAAACTGCAAGCAGAACCCTTGAAACCTCTATTTCCTTCTCTGACACTGACCTCTGACTAAAAGCCCTTTCAACAGAAAAAGTGGCTGGGTATTGATGGCTTCTTTCCCTCTTTTATCTGTTTCCAAGTCTCAGCTGCAGAGCAGAAATGTAGCCGAGGGCTGGTTCAACCCAGGGAGTGATAATACAACTTTCCACTGAAGATAAACTCAAGGATAACTTTCAGCAGGCCGCTCAGGCAGTCCCGGCATGGGGCATCCGGGAGAGCAGAGGTCAGGAGGCTCCCAGCTGTGGTGGGCCCAGGCCGCAGAGGGCCGCCCCTCCAGGGAAGCTGCTGGCTGCTGTCTCTTCAGCAGAATGGCCTTAGACTGGCCTGCTGGGGAGCAGGGGCAGATGGCGGGAATGTGGAGAGATTAGATAAGAAGAGCTTGGGATCCCAGGGGAGATGGCCCAGCCTACAGAAGGGTCCAGGGTATCCATCACTCGGCAGCCCCCAGGGTATGAATAGGGTGAGGAAAGCTTCCGATTAGAAGGGAACTTGTGAGCCTTGGCCAGCAGAGCGTGTCCAGAGGGAGGGAGCAGCTAAGTGCTCGCCTCCCAGAGGCCTCCAGAAACCTCATCTCTGGGCAGTGGCCCTCTGCATGTGCGCCTTCGTCCTGGGGTAGCCGCACACCTTCCACAGCACTCTGTGCACAGTAGGTCAACAAGCGTGTGCTAAACTGAGCAGGGAGTCTATTCTAAAGCTTTTCTCCACACCGGACGGAGTTCCCTTCCTTTGCCCAACCCATTTTCATCAAGTTCTCCACGTGTTGCAGGGCCCTGATGAAGCCGTCTTGTATCACAGACTGGTGACAGGCAGCCAACCAACCTCTCGGCGCTTGTCCTTCTGTCACCAGCATGTCCCCTGCCGTGTCTGGGAGTGTGGCTTCAGTTTGCAGAGCAAGTGAGGTCAAGGGATGGGGAAGTTTTCTGGCCTAGGCCTGGCTGCAGGGGAGGGGAAACCCCAGAGGGTTTCATTGCGGGTTCCAGTGGCACTTAGCCCGTGGCGTCCCTTGGCTGCCAGCGTGTGTTGGGGCCCACGCTGAAGCTAGGCTGCGTTTCCGTCCAGTGGGGCCTGAGCCCCTGCAGATCTACTCTGCTTCCCCAGCATGCCTGTGCTACTCTGGGACTTTGGGAAACAGGACTTGGCGAGGTGGGAGCTACTCTGCTCTCGGAGCCAGCGTCCAGCCAGCAACTCAGCCGGCGCTTACCTTGCGGAGGAGTCCCACACTTCCTTTATTTGCAGCCCGAGCTCAGTGTCTTCTGGTAGTCCTCCCAGCTGCATGTGATGACTCCTCTGGAGTCCCCTGGGTGGGAGCCTCATACACTGCGCCCCAAGGGTCTTCCGCATTGTCCGGGGCACTAGCAGCCCTCTTTGCCCTCTCATGGCCTTTCCTCCTGCCCACCTAGACACAGTCTTGTCCAGGGGGTCAGAGGGTGAGGAGGCTTTGTGGAGATGCCCACAGGACCCCTTCCCAGTGGAGGGCTGAGGGCTGCCTAGGCAGACCCTGCCTCACCTTGGCATTTTCCTCTGCTTCCTCCTGGCTCTGGTGGTAGGCTCTGAGTACGTGCATCCCCAGCTGAACAGGAGGATGGAGCTGGAGGCAGTGGGGCGAGTGGAGAGAGCCTCCACACTGCTGACCCAGTGACTCAGACACCAAAGGGGAGGTCCCCCTCGGGGCTGCTGGAAAAAAGGAACCCTGCTTGATAAGTGTGACTGGGAGTGTGGGCTCAGTACTGGCTCTTCACAGCCATATGCCCACAGGGCTTTCTGAGGGAAGCGCCCACACCTCACAGGACAGCTGTGCTGTGCGTGGAGCAGAACCGATGTGCGAGAGGGCAGCCCAGCACACAGCCAGCCAGCTCTTGTGTAAATGATCCCATCAGCCTTGGTGCTGGGGCTGCTGGGGTTTGGATCTGGATGTCCCCTTAGGCTCCCCACGGGGAGCCACATGTCTTATTGAGTGGAAACTGGGTCTTTGGGGGTGTAGCCTTGGGAAATTTTGGGGCCCTGCCCCTCCTCTCAGTCTCTATTTCCCTGTTATGGTGAGGCCAGCAGCTTCTGTCCTGTGCCTTCCAGGACCTGTGGTGCCATAGGGCCCAAGCTACAGGGCCAAAGAGCTTGGTATTGAAACCTTGAGCCAGAAAAAAACCTTTCTGCTTGTTAGGTTGATTGACTCAGGCATTTTGTCACAGCAATAAGAACCTGACTAACAGAGATGGAAGACTTTCTTGTACCCTGTTATTTTCTATGGCCTTGATGTACAACTTGAATTCACAAAAGATAGGTTAATGGGGGAGGGGAAATACACATTTTATTTGATGTTAATATTTTTACATAGCAAAAGGGGCTTTCTGGGAAGTGGTAAAAATCCCAAGGTTAGCCGGGCGTGGTGGCGCACGCCTGTAATCCCAGCACTTGGGAGGCTGAGGCAGGAGGATCGATGCGAGTCCGAGACCAGCCTGGGGTACAAAAGTGAGCTCAAGGCCAGCCTCAACTGCACAGCGAGACCCTGTCTCAATAAGACAAAAAAAAAAAAAAAATCCCAAGGTTAGCCTTGGGGGCTTACATGCTATTTTAACAAAGAATGACAAGTTGTGGAGCTGTGACAACAGAAAAGATACAGGGATTTGAACTGGGGTGCTGGGGCACTGCACTGAATTGTGGGGAGGTAACTAGGAAAACTATGGAGACAACTGAGGGAAAATAAGCACAATTTTGGCGAGGTTTGTAAGGATCACAGCTCTTTTGGCAAGAATGTCACCTGGCGGAGGCAGGGCCCTGGTCTGAGCCCAGGCAGATGCCCTTGCAGGGCAGAGTGTAGCCTCCAGTCTCCCCATCTCCTCCCGTCCTAGGAGGGGACTGGTGAGTGAGCTCTTGCGGGAACCGCGTCTGCTCTGTGTGTTCTTCGTCACTTTGTTGGGCCCAGCTGCTGCGTTGCTCAGGCTGCCCTTGACCTCATGATCCTCCCTAATGCCACCGTGCCTGGCGGAGCTAAGTAGGAATGCTGAAAGGACCCACAGCTCTGAAACTGTTTGTCCTCATGGAGCAGTTTCAGTATAGGCGAGGGGTGTCGCCTAGGCACAGGACGGGGGACATGCGGTGCCAGGAACACGAATCCCAGCTGTAAGCACTTCTGTCCTCCGTGGGCTGGGCAGATGGGACACCCTCTGTCCACAGCTCTCAGGCTTTCACTGGCCTTCCTGGGGAGCGCTGGGTCCCAAGAAGTCCAAAGCTGGCTCCCAGAGTCGGCCCCGTGCAGGGAGCTGGTCACAGAGGCACACTCCAGTTCCGTGACACATCCCAACTGTTGACACCCAAGATGCCCCAGAACCAGGTGCAAATCATAAGGGCCTGGTCATGACCAGGTCGCGCGCCAGTGGTGCATGCCCCCCCTTACTCCTTCAGAGCAGCGTGTGTCCTGAGCAGGTGTGGTCCTGGCAGTCCCCCAGTTAGCAGGTCTGAAGATTAGCTGGATCGAGTCCCGGCCAGCCAGGATCAGCCTTGGCCCTAGCTTTGGGTATGGGTGAGGAATTCTCCTTAGACTGTGGACTGTGGCAAATGAACCAAAGACTTGCCCTGAGAAACATGCCCTAAGAAATGGTTTAGCAGTCCTAGGAGACAGCTCAGCTGCGTAAGCACCAACCTGGCAAGCACCAGGTCCTGAGTTGGATCCCCAGCCCCACATGCTGTGCTAACCCCAGAACCAGTCTCAGAAGTGCACCCCTGTAATCCCAGCACTCAGGAGGTTAAACACAAAGACATCATTTTGTGTTTGAGACAGGCCTGGGGGCTACGGAAGTGAGCACAAGGCCGGCCTGAACTGCAAAGTAGAACCTTGCCTCAAAAAAAAAAAAAAAAGAGAATGGGTTAGCTATCACAGCTGGCTGTTGCCAACATCTGATGTCTCAGCAGCACTTTAGTGACAACGCCAATGTCACCACCCCTGCTCATCCTCCCAGGACAGGAGGGACACAGGGGCTGTTTCTTGTGCTCACAGGAAACTACCTTTCTCTCCTGGCCATTAGCCCACAGCAGGACGCAGGCACAATGCTATCAGCGTCTCCAGAGCAGGGCCCCGTTAGCAACGCAATGCAAACCACATAGGTCACCTTCAATGCTCTAGTTCCACCTTCTTAAACAGTTTAACAAGTAAAATTAACTTTAATACGTGTCTTATTTAATCCGACATGTTCCTAGTACTATCATTAAACAGGAAATGAGTATAAAATGTTGAGGAACAGTGAGATAGCTCCGCAGTCTAACGCACCTGCTTAGGCAAGCATGGAGCGACCACATTTCGATCCTGACACCACATTCCGCGCCGGCCCTGCCCCCAGGGTGGGCTGAGCCAGACACACACACACACACACACTATATATATATATGTATATAGTCTATATGTCAAATATATATATATGAGCCAGATTGATTTATACTATAACAAGTAGACTATGGATAGCTGAAATGTAGTATCGCCCTATGACAGCCCATACAGTCTCTTTTCCCCAGGCCTTGAAACTCTAGTATGCATTTTATACTTATAGCACATTTTAATTTAAATGCTAAATTTTTTTTTTTTTTTTTTTTGGCTTTTTGAGACAGGGTCTCACTGTGCAGTTGAGGCTGGCTTTGAGCTCACTTTTGTAGCCCAGGCTGGTCTCGAACTCGCAGCGATCCTCCTGCCTCAGCCTCCCAAGTGCTGGGATTAAATGCTAAATTTTCATGAGAAATGTTTGACGTGTACCTGCGTTTTGTCCAGTTAACAACTGACAGCGTAGATCCACACTGCCGAACTGTTCCTCAGTGCCTCACCTGAATGCCAAACGCTTCTATTTTGCTCCCCACGCACATCTGCACTGGCCAGTCCGGCTTGTGATTTTTAGGAGAGCTGACTAGACTTTCAGCCAAAGCATGGTTTTCCAAGTTAAATAAATTCACTCAGTCTTGCATCGAGTTAGTGTCATCTAAATTCCATCTGTACACGGCATGAACTGGACAGCAGCGCTCGGTTTATCAGCATCAAGGAAGCATTCGCTACGTTTGTTCTTCTGGTCTTTACCGCCTGTGTACAAAAGCCATCGGTCTCACTTAGAATCTGTGCAGTGCTTCCTGTCAAGCGTCACAGCACCGCGTCGCTGGGTTGTGCCGTGAGGAGCGCCCACCACGCATGCTCTGTACCTGCCTGCCGCAGGCGCGCAGTGTGCTCCTTCCTTTGGAGCTGTCGTCCGTGGGCCGGTTGGTACCACTGAGGAAGCTGTAGCCTGGCTTTGGCTCTGATGACTCTTGTTACGAAGTGTGCTTTAAAAAACCGAGCGCACATATTTTCAGGATGCACTGAACTATAAGACAACACAATAATCCTGAAATTCTACTGTGTAGATTTTTAAATTCATAGCTAAAGTAGCATCCATTGTCCTAGAACCTATCTTTTTCACACCTGCAGGAATTTCTTTGACAGATGCAGAAGATTAAAAAAAATATACTCCAACTCTTATAGGCTAAAAGTTGACATTTCTTTATGAACTTGAAAGCTGTGTCCCTGAGAACATAGCCCAGATTCGTAATCCGCTAGTTTCTCTTAGATCTTATTCCTCATCTAAAGCTAAAAAAAAAAAAGTACCTGCAGTTTTTCAACCTTTAAATCAATTGATCTTCAACTTTATTTGAAAGATTTTTATTCTATAGGCTGTCAGTAACTAACATAGTACTTTCTCTTTTGATCTATGTAAAAATGGTTTTGTCATAGTGCAAATTTATAAGATCAGATTCTATTAAAATTGTATGAATTCTTTTGTACCACATTTAATTCCAGTGATGAGTTTCTCTCTCTCTCTCTCTCTCCCTCCCTGCCTCCCTCCCTCCCTCCCTCTCTATTTCTCTTTGTTTCTTTCTTCTTTGATCCTGAGCTTAAATCTAAGGCCTTTGCACTGAATTACCTCCTCAGTCCCTTCTTATTTTTCCTTTTTAGACGGGGTCACTCTAAGTTGCCCAGGCTGGACTCCAAGTTTGGATCCTCCTGCCTCAGCCTCCGACAGTGCCAAGAGTATAGGCATGCACCACCAGGCCTGAGTTCATCAACTCTTGAATAATTAGTTCATGACTAAAGAGAAGAAACTTTAAAAACCAAAGTCCCTGTCAGTTTGCTGTAAGCGTCTCCCCGCCAGCGTCCAGTGTGTTGTCTTCATTCCGTCCTTGGTGTAGGACGCACCTCCTGGCTGCGTGGCCCTGCCTGCTCGGCATGCGTCAGGCAGCCTGTGACCCACTTGAGGGCCGTCTCCGTCACTGTTTTTCATCTCTCCTCTGCTTCAGGGAGACTTTCCTTGGCCCAGACACTGAAGAACAACCCAGTTGTTCAGAATAGCATGTCTTTAAATCAATTTCTGTCTAGGGCTAAAAATAGAAATTCAGGAAACAGGCTCGGTCTGACTGGATTTCACCTCGTGGGAAGAGAGAGGAGAGAGAGAAGGAGGGAGGAAAGGAGGGAAAGAGGGAGGGAGGGAAGGAGAGACAGACAGACAGACACAGAGTTCATCCTGATTAAAGCTGAACTGCATTGGGAGGAGGCCTCGTGGATTTGCCACTTACCCAAAGGCCACGCTAAGTGGCAAAGAAGCACAGTGCAGTCGAGAAGGAAACGTCACTCTTTGGGACTGGGGTGAATTCCCTGCAGCGCAAGTCCCTGAGGGCTCAGGATAGGGGAGGGGTGGCGGCACTGGGTCAGGCCCAGCAGGGGTGCTCAAGGCCTCCCCCAGGCTCCTCCTCACTGCCCGCTGCTGTGCTTGCTACCCGAGAGGCCCACAGGTGCTGCGGCTCCGCCCATTCGGGTACATGTTTCCTTGTGGCACAACCGGCTCTCTGTCAGGCTGCGAGCTGTTCTCGCCCCAGGAGACCCCGTCCACGGGGCTCTTGTGCCCACACCCCTGTGCCCTGTGTGGGTCTGCCGCCCTGCGCTCTCCATCCTAGCTGCCCCTGTCGCACTGCATGGCCACCCCAGGCCCTGATCCCGGTGCTGCGCCTCTAGCACAGAGAGGGCTCCTGGTGAAGCCGAAGCGAAGCACCCCAGTGGCAGGGAGCCGCAGCACAGCCACAAGGCCTGCTCCCGACGCAGAAGAGGGGTGCCAGTGGCACCTGCTCACGGGATGTGCCTCGCTCCCAGGCACGTGCCCGGCCCGGAGCAGCCCTCCACGGACTCTGGCCATTGTTCCTGACATCCAGGCCTGCCCTCGTGTCTCCCCTTATAGCTGCCCTTTGTGAGTAGGGCTGGGGGCAGGGGTTGCGCAAGCCCCAGCCGACCTCACCAGAGCTGGGGATTAAAAGCAGGATTAATAAAGCACCTCAGGGTAGCCACCAGCTCCTCTCTCCCCTGCAGCGTGGACCCCAGGAGACACGGGACCTTGTATGTGAATGAAAAGTGGGATCATTGTTAAGGGGCCGAGAAAATTCTGTTTGTGGGGAGCACAGCACAAAGCCTGGAGGCTCGTCACGGACAGAAGCCGAGCTAGTGTTTGCAGTACCACTTCCCGCTCGGCTGTAGTAGAAATGATGCCTCCCTGGCCTGGCAGCAAGGTTGCTGGACCTGCACGGCTCAGAGAGCTGCCTATATGGGACCCCAGCCTGGGCCCGGTGACCTCCTGGTGGCCCAGGTGGGCCTTGCTCTGTGGTGTCCAGTCTGGGCCCCAGCTCTGCTGGCCACCAGCATCTGCTGGGCTTTCCAGGCACCATTCAGGCGTCTCTGCCCACACACAGAGCCGCAGTGAGTGGTGAGCAAGCCAAAGGCAAACAAGATGGAGAGGAAGCACTAGGGAGGCAGGGCCGCTGGTGCCCGCTGACCTCCGGCACCAGACCCCTCTGCTGCCTGCTCCTGGGCCGCATATCCTGCTCTGCCAGGCCTGCGTCGGTCTCTGAGGCCTTCATGGGGCTCTCTGTTTTGCTGGATCAGGAGTGTGCAGGGCTAGCGAGACCCCAGAGGCTGCCTTCCACTTGGGGTTGCTTTTCTCGGCTAGCTGGCCAGAAAATCCAACAGCTCTTCTGCGGACCCCGCCATGTGCCCCTTTGCAGTGACCAGGTCTCCAGGGCAGGGGACGTGTGAGGCTCCAAGGCACATGGGACCTCCACAAGCTTGGCCAGGAAATTCCACCCAGGGCCTGGTGCCATGACCTCAGCTTCACGAATGCCACGCCCCAGGTTGCACTGCCCCAGTTTCCTCGGGGAAGTCCCCGACTCTGCCGCAAGGGTACGGCTCTGTGATCTGCAGGGTACTCGGCATCTGCCCCACAGTTAAGATGTGGCGGCTCCACAGGGGCCTCTTGGGGAAAGGCTCTGTGTACTTAGGTCACCTGGAGGTAGATTGGCCCATGGTCAATACCATAGCATATCGAAGAATCGCTTCTGCTGAGGACAGGGCATCTTCAGGGAGCTTGAATGGGAGGTGCTAACAAGCCCCCCTCTGCCTTTGCTGCTCCAGAGGGTCACTGGGCTCCCTAGGGGTTCAGACACTGTGTCGGACAGGTGAGGATCCATCCAGCAGGGCCCGAGCCGGCTGCCTTCCCTGGAATCCCATCTTCTGTGGAGTCCCATTGGAGTCCAGTCAGCCCAGGAGAAAGGGGTAGCAGTGTCACAACCAGCCAAGGACATCTGCTCTGGCCTGCCGACTCAGCCTCCCAGTTTCACCCTGACAGCGTGCTTTCCTCAGGAGGAGGCTGCCTGGCAAGCTTCCCCAGCCTAGGTGGGTCAGATCCCTGACTGAGTCCACACGGCCCCTGGACCTGTCCTTGCAGGTCCTCTGGACGCCTTTACCTTCCCTCTACTCTTTATAAAGTTTCTTTTTTAGCCACTGCCAGATTGGAATAGGTACATTTGGTGTTTGAAGGATTAAGCATCACAGGGTATAATTAAACGGGAGGGAAACAAACGGGGGAAGGCGGGGAGGACTGGTGGCGGGGGCTGTGGCTCTGGGCCAAGGCTGCTGCTCCCCCGCTCCTAAGGCCAGGCGAAGCGCCCTGAGACCTAGGTGGTGCGGGGCTCCTCCCCAGCTGCCCGATAACTTGCTTTGAAGTCCGTGCAGCCTCGTGGGCCAGTAGTTCTGACGGCCACGAAGGAGAGCACTGTTGATTTGGGACAGCAGGGAGTTCCTTCATCACTCTGAATTGGATTTTTTTTATTCTGCAAGATGGAGATCGTGCTAGTGCTGTCTGTAGGATACAGTGAGGGCCCTTCTGAGGGAGTACTTAGTTCAGTACCTCACACCAGTGCTCTCCACACCTGGTAGCTGCTCAGTGGTCAGTGGCCCTGTGCTAACCTCCTGAGCCTCCTCTCACTCAATCTTCTGGTGCCTGGTGCTTAAGAAATGTGTGGTGAGGCCAGGTGTGGTGGCTCATACCTGTAATCCCAGCACTTGGGAGGCTGAGGCAGGAGGATCAGTGCAGGTTCAAGACCAGCCTGGGCTACAAAAGTGAGCTCAGGGCCAGCCTGAACTGCATAGCAAGACCCTGTCTCAAAAAGACACACACACACACACACACACACACACACACACACACAAAGAAATGTGTGGTGAAACTGGGTGTGGTGGCACAGGTGCCCTGCGCTTGGGAGGCTGAAACAGGAGGGTCACTTGGGCTACACAGTGAGCTCAAGGCCAACCTGCGCTGCCTAGTGAGACCCTGTTTCAAAAGGCCAAAAAAGAAAGCGAAAGGCATGAGTCTGCTTAGGGCCGCATTACCATTCCCGTATGGAATCAACAGCCTTCGACCATCGGGTTAGAGCTGGGCACACCTCGGGCGGCCTAGTATTCAGGCTCTGACTCGACTGGCCACCCGAACATGCTGTGAGTCACCGCAGGCAGACCGCAGGACCCTCGGAGAACACACGAGAGGGAGAATGTGCTCACTCCCCGCCCCAGGGCGGTCCTAACGTGAGTGAGGTGAAGGGTTCCTGTGCCCGTCAGCTAACCCCAGAGTGGTCTTGAGCCAGTTTCCTGAAGCCTTAGCCCACCCCACCCCCACCCCCCGCCCCATTGTCCTTTGCGGGTACTCTTGGAAGCTTCTCCACCCAGGTTTTATTCACTGAGCTCACTGGTCTTCGTGGTGCGCCCAACACACGGTCCCTCTCCGGCAGCGTCAGCTCTTACTCCGGTCTCCCCATCCTTGCCGCCTGCATTTTCCGGAGGTCACAGCATCGGCTCCTGCTCACTTTCCTCATCCACGTTGTGCTGAGTCTTAGCCCTACCTCTCGTTGCTGGCGAGCGTGTTCTGAAGTGCTTCTCTCCCAGGCTGCCCTTGCGTTGTTGGGAGCCCGGCACCCGCGCCTGTGTGCACCCGGCTCTCTCAGCACACCTGTTCCTGAGTGAAGCTCTGCTTCCCCTGGGCTTCGCTGGGGAAGGGAAGGCGCTGCAGGAGCTGCAGGTCCTAGCATCCAAGTCTGCAACTGGGCTACATGGTGTGCAGGTGCATTTGATGTGAGGGCCCCCCCCACTTCCTGTGGACACAGCAAGGAGATGCCCAGCCTCTTTTATCTGACAACTATGCGGCTGGTCTTCAGGGCCCTGCCAAACAACCTGAAGCAGGCCTTCTGTTGCAAAGCAGAGCTCCAACTGCATGCTTTGAAGTGTGACCCCCTAAGCACACCTGGAGCACCAAGAGCAGCCTCGCCTGCCCCGGGTCAGGACTGGAGGTGAGGGGACGCAAGGCTGAGGGCAAAGGTGACCTTTTATTTCTTCTGCAGTCCTGGGATTCCTTTGAAAGCTTCAGCGAGCTCTTCCTTCAGGGATCATACAAAACAGCTTGAGGAAATCCTAGAAGTGTTTTCTCCAGATAAACATCCGGGGCAAAGCAGAGAGCCCTGTGGGCTTTCCGCCAGGAGGTACTTGTCCAGTAGGGAGAATGCCTGTAGTGTGAGCAGTGCACAGAGAGGTTCAGGGCCAGGGATGCCACGGGGCTGCTGACCTTGTGGGCACCGTGGGGCGCAGGAGCCCATGAGATGCTGCCACAGTGCCAGGTCCTCCCGGGGAGCAGAACTCCTGCAGCCGCGTGGGACTGCGAGGGCGGCGCTTCTTTTCTTCCTTTTATTTTAAAGGGAGAGAGGAAAAAATAGCAATACAACAGAGTTCTAAAACAGGTCAGGAGGAGACTTTCAATAATCAATGCATCATTATTTTGATAGTGGTTATTCAGACAAGGGCAGGTGTGGAAGCGCGTCCACACAGTCTGTGTGCAAACCTTTCTTTCCAGTGAACTAAGAGAAACTAGCTGCAATACTGTCTTGACTGTCTTGTGTGTAAACATACATACATATGTGCTTTTCCTTCCTTCCTTCCTTCCTTCCTTCCTTCCTTCCTTCCTTCCTTCCTTCCTTGCTTTCCCCTCTTCCTCGTCGCCACGTGTCTTTTTCGACAGTTTCCTCCCAGTTCTCCATGTCCGTGGCACTCTGCGGGTCATGTTCGCCTGTGTTCCCACACCAGGAGGGGTGTGGCACCTGTGCACGTGTGGCCTCCACTTGTATCCAGCACTCCGTTGTGTAAAAAACACAACTTTTTAACCTTTTTCTTACCTCCAGGCTCCTCAAGTGAATTTTTACAACTTTCATTCTTAAGCTAATTAGCTTTAATTGACAAGTTGTATTTTGCTATATTTATATTAATACATTCTGGTTTATTTATAGCTTACAAAAGTTTTTATTTTAGTAGCAACAGGGGAAGCTTTTCTACTTACCTACTAGCTAAGTGAGATCCTTTGAAGCGCTGCGTCACCAGGAACAAGCCACTGCTGCTAGCACAGCCAGTGGATAGGCGTGGATAGGCGTGGATAGGCGTGGCGTGTGTGCCTTCAGCCTTGGAGCCTCCGTTCCTCACAGATGTTATAAGGAATAAAAGACACACACTGTAAAGCATGTGTCACAGAGACAGCAGGCCTGGCCCCTGGTGACGGGCTCCAGGCATAAAAATGCAAACTTACGGGTTGGGGTCCAGCCTGTCTGAGGTAGGCGTGAAGCCCTGGGTTTGATCTCCAGCACTCAGTAAAGAGCAAACCTGAAAACGCTTGTACTAGACAAAAAGCATCACAAGTGCAGATGGTCACGAGTGGGGAACCCTGGGCCAGGAAAAGTGTTCTTCAGGTGAAGATGCAGGCGGTGGCTCTGTTTGGTGTCATGGAACACGGTCACAAATGTGGTTACCAAGCTGAGGCGTCAGGCCCAGGCATCCACTGAGGAGTGTCTCCTCAGCACGACTAAGCAACGTTTCTGTGAGCCCCTCAGCCCTGGGCTTGTGGACCCCTTCTCTGAATTCCCCACAGATTCTGCCTACACTTTCGTGGTTGTCACTGCCCAGCCCCCGCACTGGCCGTGGAGTGGTGGTATCATGTCCCTTTGTCCCCCCAGCTTCAGTGGGCCCCTGTTCCCCTTTCACAGAAGCCATCTCCTGTTTGTGGAGATAAAGGCTTAAAATGTGATTATTACGGCTGACAAGGCCAGAGCCCTGGGTGTAGGCCTGAGAGACCCCTGTTCATCCCAGGACCTAGGAACTGCGGTGTCTGCCCACTAGACCAGCGAGGGCTCAGGAAGAAAGGCTGTCTAGGTGGAGCCCTGCAGACCCTGTGGCACCCGTGGGACATGCGGGGGCCGTGCAGCGCGTACACACCGAAGTGAAGGGAGCGGTCAGCGGGTGGCCCTTCGGCTGCGGGGCACTCAAAGCTGACCCCAGTGGGAGAGCTGCCGTGAGGGCTGCTCTGGTGGCCGCTGGCTTCTCGATGGCGCACTCCCAGGCTTGGGCGGTAGGGCTTAGAGCTAAAACATCTAACACCTTGCACTGAGCTATGGGTCCCACTGGATAAAGGTGCATAGCTGAGGTGGCCAAGAGGGTGGTTCTTGCCCCCTGCTTCTCCGCCCCATCTCCTGGCCACCATGGGGGAGCAGCCCCCTCCTCAGACCCCTCTGCCATCACCCCCTGCTGGAAGACCATGGCCCAACGCCCCCCCACCACCACCACCATAAGCCAACTGAGCCCCTCCTCCCGGAAGCTGAAGGTGCTGGGTATTTGTACTCAGTAGGGGAGGGAAGAGGACCAGGGAAGGCAGAACCTCAGGTGCAGGTCAGGAGGGGACAAAGGGAGGCAGGCCTGCATCCTCCCCTGATGAGAGGAACAGCCAGGAAAGCTGTAAGGCCAGGCACCGGAGCAGGGACAAGGGTCCGAGATGTGACAGGGAGGGCGTGGCCGGCCTGCCCCGCCCACAAGGTCAGCCACGAGTCCGCAGCCGCTGGGTGAGGGGACCCAGGGGCTGCTCCCCAGGGGCCTCAAGAGCAGGGTTTCAGGTTGGGACAAGCGCAACTGTGGAGCGCTGATGACCCTGTTCCCTTCTGATCATGGAGGAGGAGTGCTCCGCGGAGCAAGGACAGCCTTAGAGGGAGGCGGTGGGGGCAGGTGGCGAAGCAGCTGAGCACCCCGGGAAAGCCTGGTCAAAGTCGGGGAGAAATGGGAGGAAGAGGTGACCCCGGGGTTGGTCCTTGGCGGCTGAGTAAGGCGAGCACCCCGAGAGCTCCCACATGGGTCCCCGCCCTGAGAATGGGTGAGCCAGGCGCTGGTCCCCACAGCGGGCGTCTTCAGTTCAGAGGCTTCCAGTCGCTGCTGCCCAGGAAGCTGTGTGAGATACTCAAGCTCAGATAGGTGGCGCCTGTCCCTTTTAGCACCAGGCGGTCATGGGTACGTGAGGCGTGGAGCCGAGGGGAGCCAGACTGGGCTGCGGCGCGGCTTGCCCTGCTTTCTCAGAATGAGACTCTGACCCCGAGTTTCTAGGGTTCAGGCAGTCCAGGCTGTACAAAAGCAGCCTGGTTTGGTTTGTCTTTTTGAGCCAGGGTCTCACTGTGCAATTCAGGCTGGCCTTGAGCTTATGTAGCCCGGGCTGGTCTTGAACTCACACCGATCCTCCTGCCTCTGCCTCCCAAGTGCTGGGATTACAGGCGTGCGCCACCACACCCGGCTCTAGGTTTATTTTTAAATTCCAGGACTTTTGTTAAGATTGGCAGAAGCTGTGCTGTACATTAAGAACAGGACATGGAATGTAGCGGCAGCGTGGCATGGGCACGACGTTGCCCTCTGTGCCCCTCTGCACCAGGTTCCCTTCTGCCTCCATGCCCACCGTTCTCAGCGTGGGTCCAGGTGGGAGGAGGAACCTGCTGCATCACAGCTTGCAGAGAGACACAGGGCACATTGCCTCCCATGGCAGCAACCGAGGGCCGTGCACGTGGTCAGCCCAGAGTGGGAGCTCCCACCCCCTGCACCCCAAGCCGGGACCCAGGGGCACCCCAGAGGCACTCAGTGGGCAGGGCTGGCCAAGACGCAGTCTCAGGGCCATGCAACACGTTCCATGAGTGCCTGCTCTTGTGAGTCCCGGAGGATCACTTCCCAGAAGGTCCCCATCAGCTGTCCACCCTGGAGGGTCCTGGGGCAGCAGCCTTTACTGCCTGCTGTGGCCCGTGATCCGAACCGTGGCCCAGGCAGGGACCTCCTCCTCCCGTCCCTCTCCAAGGCTGGCTGACGGGGCATCCTGCGAACCCCGAGCCCCTGGGCGTCCTCTCTGACACAAAGGTGTGTTTTCCACCCCCCGCAAATCTATCCCAAAAAACATCTCCCAAATCCAAACACAACATTGGAAAGCTTTTTATTTATTGCTCCATTATTTAGACTCATTATAAAAGAGTTTAATGTCATTTATGGAATGGAATATTATATATGGACAGAAAATGTTCAAGGGTTTTATTGAATAAGAAGAATGCATATCCTTATTGTCAAGAATGACACAGATATGATTCTCTCTCTCTCTCTCCCTCTCTCTCTCTCTCTCTCTCTATATATATATATATATACACACACACACACACACATATATATATATATATATATGCTCAACTATATAAAATATATGTAAAAATGTCTATGAGAATTCAAGTTACTATCAAGGGCTCACACTTAGTTTTATAATAGTATGGGTATAACATTTTAAGTAAAAGAATTTGATGCTGAGACAAACAGTTCTTTTCCCTTTAAAAGCAGAACACATAGACTTCAAGTTTGAGAAGTGCTTATTTAGAGCTCTGCACAGAACTAGGAATAGAGATCAAATTTTAGAACTCAGGGGGCTTCTCAGTGGAGATGTATTGATGGCTTGGACCAGCTAGGACAAGCCCATTATGTGGCACAAGCTGCGACCCAGGGAAGAGGCCACTGAGAAGCCCAGGGTCTGGAGAATGAATGAGAAGGATGAGCCAGAGAGGGGCCCTAGCTGTGGCAGCTTCAGGGGACGCATCCACTGGAGGAACTGGGTCAGAAAGGACAGGGAACGCGGGACTGAGAGGAACCCAGCGGAATTCGCAGCCAGTGAGCAACTGTGAGAGATGGCAGATGGGAAAGCCACGGCCACTTCAAGCTCTGGGGCAAGAGCAATGCAGGACCGAGAGGGCAAAGGGAGGCGTGTGGGAGGGCGGAGAGGCCGGGCCTGCTGCGGTGTGCCGGGTCGCCACCTCGCCCCACGGGCAGCCCGCTCTGAGCAGGGCGCTCCTCTGCAGCCTCCTCAGAGGCCCTGGGGTTGCCCACAGTGCAGGTCCTGGCCACCCTGCCAGGCAGCTCCCAGCACCACACCCATACCTGCTCCCCACAGCCGAGGCTCACTGTCCTCTTGGCCTTCTTCATCTTCTTCTTCCACCAGTGATTCCTCTGGGAAACGGCCACCCTTTGAATTCCATCTCAGCTTCTGCTTCCACAGGCACCGGGTGGCTGTGTGTCCGAGCAGAATGCTGCGGTCTTGAGGTAGCCAGGGCCGAGGGATGAGGGGACTCCAAGAGCCATCCTAACAGTGTGTGCAGAGGGGGGAGTGGGGCCTGAGCCCTGCACCTGTGGTGACTCTCAGACTCTGGAGGAAGCGCAGCACCTCAGCGGAGCCTTATCACCTAGGAAGAGTCCCAGGTAGGAAGGGGAAAGTAGCTGTAAAAAGAATAGGAACCAGGACAGCTGAGGATCACAAGGGCCATACCGGAGGGGAGTGGCTTCTAAGGAGGGGTGATAACTGCCTCAGACATCTCGGAAGAAAGTCTGTATGGGGCCTGACGTCCTGCAGCTAGAGACAGATGTTGTGCAGACCACCGGGGTCGTGTCCGAGAAAGAACAGGAATGGAGCCAACTTGAGGAGGATGAAGAAGACACTTAGTGGGTAGTGACTGGAGGTGACCCCAGTGGAGCCATGCTGAAAAGGCTGGGCCGCAAGGGGAAGAGGGAGCTGCGCAGATGCAGGGAATGCACGGCTGTGCGGGTGCATGCGTGTGTGAGTGTGTGGATGCGTGTGTGAAGGTGCATGCGTGTGTGAAGGTGCATGCATGTGTGAGTGTGTGCATGTGTGTGCATGTGTGAAGGTGCATGCATGTGTGAGTGGGTGCATGCGTGTGCGTGTGTCAAGGTGCATGTGTGTGTGTGAGTGTGTGCATGTGTGTGTGAAGGTGCATGTGTGTGAGTGTGTGCATGTGTGTACTCGTGTGCACACACGGTGTGCGTGTGCAAGTATGCATGCGTGTGTGTGCGTGTAGAACTTTAGGAAGACCTAACTATTTCTGGAAGAGGTTTTTAAAAACAACTGGAGGGGTTAAAATCCAAGGAGCAGCGGGAAGAGGGAAACTTGTAAGGCGAGGAGCAGGGTTAGGTTCGAGGAGGAAGAGAGAGAGCAGCCTCTGCTCTGGAAAGGGCACTTGTGAGACTAAGCAGATGTGATGCGGGCAGAGGAGGTCAGGAGCAGCTGCTGTGCGTGCTGAGCTACCCCGTGCCCGGCGTGGCTGCCCAAGGCCGGGTCACTGGCCAAAGACTCTATGGGCCCAACGGCCATGTCAGGATTCATGGTGAGCGGCTTTCCCTCCCAGCTTGAGTTTGCCAAGCTCAGGGATAGCCCCAGGACCCTCAGCAGACTGGAGCGTGAGGGCCACTTGGGCCGTGGTCAGCACCTGCAGAAAGAGAGCTCGTCAGGAGCTGTCCCTGTGCTTTTCCTGTCACAGCCCAGGGTGATGAAGGTGATGACAGCGCCTGAGGAGCTCTGTGTGCGGCCCCTGTGCCGGGGACAGGGAGAGAAAGGCTCTGTGTGCTCGGGCTGGAGTGCGGGTGCCACGCAGGCTGAGAGCTGCTGCGGCCCCTGGCACTGCGGCTACAAAGGAGACCTTCATCGAGAGCGTTCCTGCTCAAAAACATCACCCTTCCTGCAAGTCTGGAGGCGCCTAGGGCTAGGGTTCTTCTGTGGAAATGATTGTTTCCACGGTAGATGCAGCGTACAGCATCTTCAGGACATGAGCAGAAGAGCACAGTGGGTGCTGCGTGCGGCTGGGGGCTCTGCGCCGGTGTTTGAGGCTCCCGCTGGAGCTCAAGAAAACCACCCAGCCAGAGGAGAAGGGGCCGGGAGGTGTCGGCACAGCCGCCCTTTGTCTGCAAGTGGGGCTCGAGCTTGCGGACCACACCTGCGTCCGTGACCAGGACAAAGCTCGTTGTATGGAGGACCTGAAGGTGTGACTTGGAGCCACCCTAAGAGGTCCCCACTGTGGCCAGGCCTCCTCGTGCTGGGCTGTGCAGGTGCTGGCTGCTGACTTCCAAGCCAGGTCCATTCCAGAGCTGGCAACGCGTGCAAGTGTCACTGGCAGAGATTTATGGCACTCTCTAACCCCACCCAGCCCGAGTCACCGTATGAATAACCTTTCTCATAGTGCACAAGTCCGCTGTGGGCAGCCCTGGCCAAGATCAACGGATGGAACAGGCTGAAGGGAAGCCTTTTTTCTTTTCCTTTTTAAGAAATCATTTTTGCTGAAGTTTTATAAACCTCATAAAAATTAAGGGCTGGTTTGCGTGTGGGAGAAAGGCTGGCTTTATCTGAGCTCATTTGCTAGAACATTTAAGTGAGCGCCTACTGGACTCAGGTACACCAAGAAAATAGCACGGGGAAGCGCGCTCAGCCTTCCGGACCCCCAGGCCGAGCGTCCTGCAGGTGCTAACAGGCTCCTGCATGTGGCTGGATGGCTGTAGGGGTGGCCCGCAGGCTGGGACCCCAGAGGGAGCCCACAGGGATGCCCGTGTCAGGGGTGGGCATCAGCAGGACAAGGCCACTCCAGAGCAGAGCCCGGCTCTCCCCAGTCCCACTGTGGCCCAGTTTTATGGTCCACGAGTGTGTTTATTCAGCCTAGTAAAAACACAGAAAGGGGACTCAGGCTCTGTCCACCCCAAAATGCTTCCGGCCACAGCTCTAGACTGTAGACATGCAGGTAGCAGAGCAGGACTGGAGACAGTGGTGCGCCCCACGCAGCAGGCCAGGGAGCCCCTCACCATCAGCTAGGATGGTTCTAGAAGGTGTGAAATTTGGGTTTTTTTTAAGGAGGAGTTTGATAATAAAAACCATGTGCTCTGCCTGCGTGGCCCGTGGCTCTAAGTGCTTTAAAAGGGATTAATTGTCGATTTCTGAATGTGGCAAGTTTATTGATCTTGTTAACAGCAGCGGACCATGGGCCATAGGCTTCCATGGCAGGAAAGAAAAACAAGCATGCGTCCTGTTATTCTGCAGACACCATTGTTGGTTTTGGAGCCCAAGAGAAGGGCCACGGTGGGCCTGTGTGGTGCCAGCTCTTTCCACCTGTCCGGCTCCATGCCTGTCCTGCAGCTTCCAGGCAGGACGCTGCAGGACACCATGGGCTGTGGGTCACTTGTTTTTCTAAGCGAAATGTGCATTTCATGTGTATTTGTGTGGATACCAGAGGTGGCCGCAGGGACCATGTGGCCATTTTCCAGGCGAGGCAGCTGGGGGTGGAAAGGCAGGGATGTGAACTGCGGTCACAAGGCCGTGGCGCAGACCCTCATGCCTCACGTTCTCATGCTGTGCCAGACCTGCAGAAGGTGCCCGCATCTCCCCGCCCACACAGGCCTCTCAGTCCCCAAGGTCGTCACGTGTGAGCCAGACACCCAACTCGGCATTGCAGATGGGGCAGGGCAAGGGCTGGCAGTGTCCCTGCTGACACAGGGCGGATAATCTAGAGCGGATTTGCCTGGCTCGCATAAACAGCTACTTTCCCACAGGCAACCCACAGCTGCCGCTGTGGCATTTTACTTTGGTCACTCATGGTGTGTGTGTGTGTGTGTGTTACCTGTGTCTTCCCAGCTCCCGCAGGGCCTTATGAAGGCGGGGCTGCCGTCTTCTCCATGTGGCACAGAATAAAGAGCAGTGGACCTCCTCCGCGCTGCGGCAAGTCTGTTATTCCCTGAGCTGGTTGGCTTTCACTCACACTGACAGAACACCTGAGCTCCCCAACCGGATGGAGGAGGTCGGTTTGGACTGGTGGCTTCAGAGGCCTCGGCCCATGGTTGCTTGGCTTTGGGGGCTGGGGCCTATGGTGGAGCACATGGGAGAAGAAGCCCCACGCATCCCATGGTAGAGGAACAACTGTGGAAGGGGTGGTGTCCCCTTCAGTGGCACCCCAGGGCCCAAGCCTGCTGCCAGCTGGCCTCTGGTAGCTGTTTCATTGATAGCACCACAGGCTAGAGGCCAGTCCTTGACACACGGGCCTTGGAGATCATACGAGAGCCACGCTGTGGCCCTCTGTCTCCTTGAGATCATTCGGGTCTTATTCAGAGCTGTTATCTCCTCTGCTCTTGGGCTCCTGGCTGCACGTCAGGCCTTTGTCATCTCTTCAAGGCTGAAGCAAGGCGGCAGCTAAGCCCACTGGGGCTGAGCACCTTCCTTACACTGCCACGGTGAGCGAGAGACAGAGCTGGGACTCTGGTGGCACTCAGACTGCAAAACCCAGTTCGTCTCTCCCAGGAAGTTGGCTTGAGCAGGGAAGGAATCTTGGCCCATCCGACAGGCACAGGCAGCACACAGAGGCACTACTGTGTGCCGTGCATGGTAGGTGAGGCAGAGGAGGGTCGTTTCAGGCCCCCCGCCCCTCTGGCCTTCCCACCAAAGGTCACTTCGTATCTCTCATTCTGTCCTCCTCTAGTAATGACATCTTTTTTTTTTTTTCAGTAGTGCTTTTCAAAGGGATCCCTCCGTTCCTACAAATGTGACAAGTCAGAGACTGTCTAAAGCCAGGAGGGAGAGGGGGCATTCATAGACTGGCTGTGCGGCGTGCATCTTAGCACATGGGGCTGGGATGTGACGCTAGCATTCCTGAAGGAACACAGGGCGTGGGAACCCAGGCTGAGACTGATCAGGCCCGTGCACCCAGGACGCTGCAATCTCAGGGAGCTGGCCCTGCCCTGCGGCCTTGGTGGCATAGTTTCCACGTTAGGTAATGCTGATTTTATCGTTACATTCTCAGATCTACACAGGTAGGCATTTATCATCATCCTGTGATAAGCGGTGATGCTGATAAAAAGCGGTTGCCAGGGTCTGGATTTTTTTTGAAAGACACAGAAAAGTAACAAGGAGAGACCTGTGTGACCGAGATTGTTAAAATGAAAACAAAACCAAAAAACGGAGGAGTATGACTCCTGGTCCTTTGGGAACCTCTACCAGGCAGTCTGTCGCCGAGTGATGACGTCAGAATGTGGCGCTCCGCGGAGCCCAGGAGCCCAAGCGGAGCCCGGGGGTCTTGCGCGTGGCCGCTTGGCTGGTGTGACAGAGGGTGGCCTTCCAGCCAGCGGGCCCTGTGAGCACATGCAAACTGAACGGATGGCGCTGCCTTTGCTGGGTGTCCTGGGGCGGGCCTGAGTGGCATCCTGCCACGCTGTGCGGCCGCGTGTGGAGATGATGTGGCCGAGAGTCTGGAAGCCACAGTAAGGACGCAGCCTGACT
Organism: Myocastor coypus; assembly: GCA_004027025.1. NCBI lineage: Eukaryota > Metazoa > Chordata > Mammalia > Rodentia > Myocastoridae > Myocastor > Myocastor coypus. Next base: position 16,648 of record PVJA010003447.1, on the reverse strand, counting down.
CCCAGAAGCGCACGCCCCCTCCAGCAGTCGCCGCTGCCCAGTACAGAGCGTGGAGCCGGGGAGATGGCTCAGGGGCGTGAGCGCCTGCCAGGCAACAGCAGGTGTGGGCTCAACCCCCAGCACCGAAGCAAAACCGAAAAAACAGAGTGTGAGACTACACAAGGAGCGAGCCGGAAGGGAAGAAGGCTCTAGACGCGCCAGGCGCTCTGCTGGAGCAGTGGCCAGCGCGCATTGCTCCGCACGCACAGGCTCTTCCTGATTCTCCAGCTATTGGGGTTTTCCAGGAGCACCCGCATGGCCCTCCGGGCTGGGCCTCAAGATGGGCAGGTGAGCCAGGGCAGGCCAGTTCTATCTTTCTGCAACATTTTTCTAATATGGAATTGTCTGGAGACCTCGCCTGTGTGTCTTAGTTGCATAACTGTAATGTAAATCTGGAAAATGCTAGGGCCGTAAAATCCAGAGGCTGAGATGAGAGAATTAGCTGATTCCTTGGGTGGAATTCACCCTGAGCCAGACCCACGCCCTCGCAGCAGCAGAGGAGCCAATCAATACTCCTTTATTGCTTGAAGCCACATCAAATTGGAATTCCCTAATTTGCAACCAAAAGGGCACTGAGCCGCCCAAATGATTAGATCAAGCCCAGAGAAATGTGATCTGGAGAATTCTGGCAATTAGGAGAATCATTCAGAAAGCCATAAGTGAAGCAGCATTTTTAAAGAATGCGTACAAGCGCTCTTCAGGACCTTGAGGGCAAGTCTGAAGTCTGAAAAGCAAAGCAGACTACAGAACGCAGTTCTCATGGGAGCGCCGAGCTCCACAGTGACAGACCCCAGAGTGTCACTTGCCTGTCACAGCACAGCCTAAAAGTGACGAGTCCAGTTTGCCCTGCACGCAGCAGTTTTCTGGAATATTTTATTACTGTGCTTGCAAATACCTTTTTATTGTAGTTAAATATCACTCTTGTCTAAGGGGCATCGCTTGGACAACGGAAAGCGTTTGCATTCGCCACCATGATGCCTTGCGCCCGTGGAATGTGGCCCCACTTCCCGTGTCAGCAGCCACCACTCTGCTGACTGTGATAGTGATGATTAAAGAACCAAGCTGGGGGCCCAGCGGGATGGCTCAGTGGTCTAAAGCGCCTGCTTGGGAAAGCTTGGGCAGCTTTAGGGACCGCGGTTCGATCCCCGGCAACACATGCTGCGCCAGCCCTGCCCTTGGGGCGGGCTGAGCTGGCCATAAAAAAATGAGTGAATAAACAGACAAAAGGTTCTGAAACAAGAAATAAATAAATAAATAAATAAATAAATCTTTAAAAAAAAAAGAAAAGAAAAAGAACCAAGCCGGAAGGCCAGAAGCGACGGCACAGACACGTTCTGCGGATGGACACTGACCAGAGAATAGGGAGGCCAGAACGGGCCTTGACCCACTGCTTCCCTTGCAAATGTGCACGGTGGGGCAACTCGGCATGTGTTCTACTCGAGGAGAGACTATGAAAGGTTGGCCGGGACTCACTTTCTGTAAAGAAGACTGGTTCTGCCTGCTCGCCACACATAATAATCACATTCGCCGTCAGGAGTTTGTGGTTTACATAATAGATCTTTATTCTTTTCTTCTCCTTCTCCCCTCCCCCTTACAAAGAAGGGGAAAAGGTATATTCATGCATAGATGCAGGATAGCTTGGATAACGCTACTGCTGATTTCTGCTGGTCTATTGAAAGGAGCAGTTAATGCTTAAGTTTACTTTTCTCTTTTTTCTTTTCAACTTCTTACAACTTTTTAAACCAAATTTTCAGGTCTATATCTGGTAATCTCTTGTGTGTGTGTGTGTGTGTGTGTGTGTGTGTGTGTGTGTGTGTGTTACCAGGGATAGAATTCAGTAGCTTGCACTTGTCAGGCAAGCACCTATTCCCCTGAGCTGTCTTCCTGCCCCATATATCTGGTAATCTAAACAACTAATTTGAAGTTCACATTATGCAGTGCAACAACCATTGTCAAATTCCTGTTACTTTGTCTAATGAAATTTTCTGTAATTTCTAAATTTTTACGATTCTGTACTCTTTAAAAAATAATTTTTTGGGGCCCAGCGGGATGGCTCTGTGGTCTAAAGCGCCTGCTTAGGAAAGCTTGGGCGACTGCAGGGACCGCGGTTCGACCCCCGGCACCACATGCTGCACCAGCCCTGCCCTCAGGGCAGGCTGAGCCGGCCATAAAAATAAACAAACAAAAGTTCTGAAACAAGAAAAAAAAATTTTTTTAAAGACTTTTGGGGAGAAACAGGGCTGCTTTGCCACTGCCTGTCAAAAGGCACAGAGGACCTCAAAGATAGATTGGGACAAACTTGAACTGGTTCCTAGGATACTGTCTCTATCAGAGCTCAAGGCCTCCACATGGCCTTAGTGACGCGAGTTCTGCTCCTCCACTGTTCCCTGCACTGTTCCCTGCCTAGTGCCTCGAAGGCTCAGGGAGCCCCACCTGCTGGGATCTCTGGCCAGAGCTCAGGCGAGGCCACCAAGCTCGCTCCCAGGGTTCCGTGCTTTCCTGGAGGAGTCGGCACTGCCCACGCGGCCTTTGCTTCAGAGTCTCTTTCCTCTCTGTCACACCAATAAAGAAAGAAGAAATAGGTCGTCCTGGCAAGGAGCAGGTGACTGGAAAGTTTTTCCCAGTGACACTGAATGAAGTCTTCTCTGACCCACTGACACCACGAAGGCTCCCCCTTTTCTCTAGAGACCTCAGGCCCACGCAGGGAGCCTGACTGCAACTTCTTCCACTAGTGTGGTGACAGTGGCCCTTCCGTGTAATTCAAGTCATCCTCAGAGCAGCCCACACCCATATGAGATCAGGAAGGCTAACATTTTCCTGAGTAGCTGTAGCTGGGGGACTGGGGTCCAAACAGTGGTCTGCCTGGGTCTGAGGTCGTGGTCTTCATCTCTAAGCCCAGTGCAGCAGGCAGCTCATTCCCCCATGGGCAGAGTCGCAGCTTCTGCTGCTAAGCCTTCAGCAGAGAGCTGCTAGGGAGAGGCTGGCGTTTCCTCCACGCCCCTGCCCGTCACACTCTACCATCAGCCAGGAAAGGGCCGGCTCAGGGTAGCCGAGGCTTTGGGCAGTGGCTGGACCCCGAGTGTGCCATGCTGGACTAGCGAGTGGTGCTGGTGGAGCTTGCATAGACTTGGGTATGGAGAATGGAGCCTGTACCCTCGGTGTGGCTGGCACTACTCCAAAGGCTGCAACCCGGATGGCATGAAAGAGAAAGGCAGGATTTTTTATTATTTGTTTGTTTGTTTGGTACCAGGGATTGAGCTCAGGATCTTGCACTTGCCAGGCAGGTGCTTATGCCACTGAGCTATCTCCCAAGCCCTATTTTTTTTAAGAATATAAAATGTCTGTGTGTGTGTGTGTGTTAGAGAGAGAGAGAGAGAGAGAGAGAAACTGGGCATCGTGGTGGGTGCCTGTGATCCCAGCTCTTGGGAGGCTGTAAACAGGTGGATCACTATGAGTCCAGTCTATTAGTGAGACCCTGAACACCCTGTAGACCCTTCCCTAAGATATAAAAAGAAAAAGAAACAATACAAAATTGCATTATACAAAGTAATGGGAATTCGACAATGGTCCTTATATTGCATGGTGTTATCTTCACATTAGTTGATTTGGTCACCAGATATAAACCTGCAAAATTGGTTAAAAAATTATAAGGAAATAAAAATAAAAAAATAAGAATAAATAAATTGTTTAAGCATTACCTGCTCTTTCAGTAGACCAGCAGAAATGAAGAGCACCATCAGCCAGTCTGCCCTGCACACGTATGTAGGTAGACGTGGCTCTTTGCTGCCTTCCTTTTGTCCTGGGCAAGGCACGCAGCTGCTGCTGCTGCCTCCGGCCTGCCCTGCCATGGACTGTTTCTCCTCTGCAGTGCGTCCTGCCTTAGGGGCAGCAAACGGTGGACTAAAACCTCTACAGACTATGAGCCGAAATAAACCTCTCCTCCTTTAACTTGGATTGCCAGGTATTTTGTCTCTGCAACAAGAAAAGTAACGAAGTCCTCAACCATAACATAAAAATATTTTTTCTACATTTTTATTAACAAACCTGAGCAGTTGACCAAGTACCATCATATTGAGACTATTTTTTTTTTTTTTAATGTATTTGGTACAGGGTCTCAGTACGCAGCTCAGACTCATCGTGATCATCCTGTTTTCAGCCTCCCCAGAGCTGGGATCACAGGTGTGTACCACCATGCCTGGTCTCGGTGGCTGGCTCAGTGCCCGAAGCTGGGCCTCTGTGCTTGCCTGAGCCAGCGCTCAGTGCACTGAGGTGTCTCACCAGCCACTGACACTGTATTTTGTGAAGAGCAAAGTGAACTCTTCAACTGATTAAAGATTTTGCATATTTGTCATTACCTTTTATGGGTGAAGGAGAAACTTGCTGGTCTGGAAGAAAATGAAGTGACAATCTGTGGCTTCTTCAACGGAGACCCTGGGGCTCATCCACTCTGGGGTGGTTTCTAGGATGGTCTTTGAAATTCCTCACAAATGCTACCCTCCTCTGGTGCCCTCTCACACGTGACGTCCCCCTGGCAACCCTCTTTCTGGTCCCTAGACATGCCCTCAACCACCAACCACCATAGTTTTCTCTCCTTCCCTCTCCCAAACCCTGTCTTCCTGTCCATGGTGTCTCTCCTACTCTGTTCCCAGAGCAAGACTTGGCATTAAAGCGATGCATTTTCTTCTCCAAACGCATCTGGAGTCTGCCACCTCCATGTATCAGCAGCAGGTGGCGACTGTGAGCAGCGTCTTCGGGTTAGAGGGTTGACCAGATGGACGGTCACATGGGGGGTGGGGAGGTACCGAGGACATACGCTATGACAGACTGCATCACATTTTAAAATCTCTCTTAAAAACCTACTCCATGAAAAGATTTTTCTTTTTTTAATTAAAACCACCTGGACTAACGCTCGATGCCTCCCAGTGTGTCTGAGATCTGGCCACATACATTACCTGTTTGATCTTCACTTACAGTGAGACTGGGGACTCCATCCCCTCATGTCGCTCCTGGAAGGAGAATCCTCTTTTCCTTGCGTTTGCTCCCTGGCCCTTGAGGCACCAGCTGCACAGGCTGGACCCGTTCTCCTGTGGACATTTCCTGCCCAGATGTACCCAATGCTGGTGGGGCCTGGTCAACAGATCCGCGTCTCCACTCAAGGCCACCTTCTTCAGGAAGGGTGATGCCCAGGAGCCTGTGCTTGCAGGCTGCCCGATCAGACTGTCCAGTGCTTTGAACGGGACATCGTGGTCCTGACACCATCTACTGGGTGCTGGCACAGACGCCTCCGCGGAGGGCGTGTGACGGAGGACAAATCTGCGGGGCCTTTCTGGGCCTTGGCTGCAGCCCCTTGCAGGATCCGCTCTCCACGCTCTCCTAGGGCTGCTGAGAGTGTCCAGGCAGCGCCTGGCTCCGGAGCAGCTTGGCTGCAACAACTCACAGATAGAGGCCCTCATCTGCTTTTTTTCAAGATGCTTTTCGGTTTTTCAAACAGTGAGACTGTTTTTCTCCCAAAATAAATCTGCTGCCTCAATTTATAAAACATAAAGAAAGAGAGGGTGATGGGAGGAATCTGCCTCAGCACGCTGCCTCCTCCCCTCAGGGCGGCGAGGTTCGCACTTGGGGACCCTCGGTCCCCAGCCCTGTGAGCCCCTCAGGGTTCCTCCCCACCCCTCTGCCCCACCGCCACCGTCACCCAGAGAATCCCTGTGCTGGGCTCCCAGGTGGCACCACTCCCCAAGTCGGCGGCCATGAGCTGTGCTGGCCTTGGGAAACTCCCGGAGGAGCTCTGTCTTGCCCTGCTCACGGTGGCGCACATTTGCATATCTATGACACATTAATCGCAACTCCTCGCCCTCCACGTGTCTGCATTCCTGTAGGAAATCAAGCTCAACGCTCTTAAAATGGAAGGGCTCTGACAGGAGGTATCTGTCTGGAGCACTCAGGAAACACTTCACAGAAAGACCAGCGCGCAAGAGGCGCAGCGATGGGCTGTCACTCACGGAACTTCTAAGTGGATTAGCCGACATTAGTGCTCACGTCCTTTCACCGCGCTAACGAAGATATTCTGCACAAACCTCTTACAAACAGACTGAGAACAGCTTGCTCTGAAGCACGACTCCGGTGCTAGGAGCAAGAACAATGCTGCCAGTGTTTGCCGCGAGCATCTGAGAGCACTCTTCGAGGTGAGGTCCCCTGCGACCCGCCTCATGAGGTCGCTGCCTCATGAGGTCGCCATCTGGTTTGGTTTCCCAGACTGGCCAAGTCTCCTGCGGCTGGAAATCCCCCTCCCAGCTGCCTGGGAGATACAGGCTCGGCGCTGAGGACGCTGCAGGCGGGGCTAGCAGTGAGGACAGCTACAGGGGTCTCCCGGGTCGTGTGTCACTGCCGAATTGGCTTCCTAGTGACCAAGTCGCTACAGCGTTCGTGGAGATAAGTTGGCTATCAATTTTAGAAGTCAAGTCCAAAAAGGACCCTGTGGATCTGAGGGCCCTCCCTGGGGCCCTTGGGGACCCTCTACTTTGCCTTTCCACTGCATGCCTGACCAGAGGCCTCTTCCTTGGAGCCAGGGAACCCTCTCAGTCTTGCTTGCCTGCCTTCTCTATATTTCAAGGGTGCTCCAACTCCGCTGGGGTCACCAGGCACCTCCCAGGAAATCCAGAGCCGGCTTCTGCTCTGAGGTCAGCCGATCTGATCGCTCCATTCCCCACGTTGCTCAGTTGCCCTGGTCGGGCTCAAGCTGGTAGTGGTCCTGTCTTGGCCTCCCAGAGTGCTGGGACGACACCTGCACAGCACCACACCAGTGCAGATTGCCTGCATTTCTGACGCCAGTCAGGGCAGAGCCAAGCTACAAGTCAGGCGTCGAACCCCACTGTCCTGTCCTTGTTTCATAAAAAGTGGACTTCCAGACCCAGGACTTCCGGGACTGAGCTGTGGGGATGGCTTGAGGATTTGGGCAGGTTTCGGTCCAAAAATTAAAGCCTTAAGATAGAGAGGATTGGCAGTACGTGATGGCAGCTGCCGCCCCATGGCAACTTGGCAAAGAGTTCCCAGCCAGTCTCCACAGTTGTCCCTGGAGTGTAGGCCCGGCAGCAGCCTCACACTCCCCTGTGTGAGTCCTGGGCCTGCCTGTGTCACATGCTCCTCCCAGAGCAATTTCCTCCCTCTCCAGGGCTCCAGCCTGTGCAGCCTGTGCGGGTGAGCATTGTTCACGCACGCGCTGCCCCCGCTGGGTGTGCAGCAGCAGGCTCTGTGCTGCGTGAGGTTGATACTGGACTCCGTAGACCCATTCCGACTTCAAGACTTTGCGAGCCTAAATCATTTTCCCTCAGCAATGAGGAAAGATTTGGCCCCCAGGGCGAGAGACAACTATTAGGGCTCTGCACTGTAGAGGTTGCTATAGGCAACACTGCTATAAACAGGAACTGGGATGCAATTCTGCCTTTCTACAGCTGCCAAAGCAGTGTCTCACTCTCTGCTGCCTGGGGCCATGTTTGCGGTTGGGGCCAGTGCCACACTGCTCCGGGGGTCTGCTGTCCCTGGTGGGCACACGCTGGGGCGGCCGAGGACAGGGCCGCAGGTAGGAGTGTACACCACTGAGCTGCCCACAGTGCTCGGCTCACAGCACCAGGAGACAGGCAGGCCCACGCCCATGGCGCACATCGTGAACTGGGGCCCAGGGTGGCTCCAGGCTTGCCAGAGCCCCAGGGCTGATCCCACTCTAGTTTCCAGGAACCGAGTGTTGTTAGAGAGCGGGAAGCCCTCCGAGGTGACTGGCAGCTCCGAGCTAGGTCAGTCAGCACAGCTGTGGCTGAGAAAACCGCCCAGGTCACCTCTGGTGGGCCTCTGAGCTCATGCCAGGCCCCTGAAGGGCCAGCCCAGGCCCCTCCCTGGAGCTTTGCCTTAGAACAGCAGCTACAACAGCAGAAGCCACGGGTCCAGCTTTGTGTTCACTAGAAGTGGTGAAATGTTGATAATAAATTAGTTGCCCGACCCACTAGCTGCCAAGTCAGCATTCTGTGCTGTGCATATTGAATAATGTTTTTGTGACAGTAACTTCAGTTAACAGTTACTTACAAATAATTTAAAGTGTCAGGCAATACATGCTTATGTTTCTTAGATAACTTTGTGGGGTTGTTGTTGAAAATAAAGACCCAGTATGTTAGGTTTATAATTCAGCTTGGTGACTATCTAAATAATGGAAAAAGGAAGAGAGTGAAACTCGGTGGAAGGAGGAGACGGGCTGGGAGGCCCTGAGTGTGCTCTTCCGGGCAGCGCCAGTGCGGTCAGTAGAGTCTGAATAATGCAGACTACTTGAGCCAACGGCAGCCCAGCCTGGTGAGGTAAGAGGCGAGAGGATCGATAGCTCCAGTTATTCATACTTGAGGACTTGACCTACAGATAGTGCATTTTCACTGATTTTATCTGAACACCACTCGGTGTGACAAAGACGTCCTCTCCACTGACATTCGATTCCTAAGGGAAGTTACACAATGGCCTGGAAAAGCATCAGAGCTCCTGCCAGTGCGCGTGGGCGGAGTGCATGCAGGTGCCCTGGGGTCCAGGCCCAGGCAGAGGCAGCGTGGTGTCCCAGGGGGCGAAGGCCTTCTCCCGAGCGTGCAATGATTAGGCCCAGTCATTTGGGAGAAAGGGCGGCTGCATTTACTTTTACAAGCCAGATGCCTTCGCGTAGTGCATTCTTTTACAAAATAAAAGGGATCTGGATAAAAGGGAGGCTCGGGTCACAGGCAGAGCCAGAAGAGCCTTTGCAGTTTTATGGGTAGGAATCCGCCACTGCTTTTACCTTCTACAATGATCTTAGAGGGGCTCAGCCTCATTGTGCGCAAAAAGTAAACTAGAGAGGAGTTTCCCATGCAGGTTGTAGGAAACCCTGAGATTAGGCCTCGGTGCGTGCGTGCGTGCGTGGACAGCGTGGGGACAGCACGCAGCCTCAGGAGGCTCCACCTCCCTCCTTGGGAGGCTGGCAGAGCCTGTGGCTGGACTGTCCGGACACACACTGAGCAGTAGCCAGATGTGGACCCATGGAACCAGCAAACACACCAAGGGCCCGCCGCTGCACAGCCAGAGCGCAAGAGCACGGCGCTGACCACAGGGCCAGGAATCTCCTGCTCAGCCCCCGCATTCACAGAGCGCCTGCTGTGGCCTCCAGGGTCCCCGGAAGGAAGAAACCATGAGCTTGGGCTGCTGCTCGTGGGGCTTGCATTCTTGAAGGGGAATAGACTCTAGGAACAGGGTGCTCTGCACACGGACAGGTCTGCCTCCAGACCTGCTCATCTAAGCCAGGGTGTGGTGCTAAAAACAGATATGAAAGGAGGAGGAGGAGGAGGTGGGGGGGAGGAGGAGGAAGAGGAGGAGGAGGAGGAGAAGGAACAGAAGGAGGAGGGGAGGAGGAGCAGGAGGTGAAGGAAGAGAGGGGGAAGAGGAGGTGGAGGAGGAGGAGCAGGAGGAGGAGAAGGAGGAGCAGAGGAACTAGAGCGCAGAAGAGGAACAGTGACCTGTAACCAGCTCCGATTCCTAGCTGGGCTGGTGAAGGCCTCTCCACGAGGTAGTGTTTGGGCAAAGGCTTAAGCAAAGTGACCCCGAGTCCAGCAGCTGGGACAGCAGAAAAGGACCCCATGAGATCACCATGACGAAGCATGCTGGACACGCAGCACTGAGCGAGGCACCACCTGTGCACCCGTGGAAACCCTGGTCTCTGGTGTGAGCCTCAGTCCTGTAGATCCGCTGTCCCTGCTCAGGCAGCCTCCCAAGAGGAGGCAGCTGATGGAGGCCAGAGAGGCCGTGGTGAGCAGAGGGCAGGGGATGAGGAGCAGTCGGGGCAGCCACACAGCCGAGGGGACAGAGATGGCCAGGAGGTAGCCGGCCCCGCCCGCGGGTCTCCTCTGTTTGTTTTAACAGCTCTTCTGGGGCGCCACAAAAAGGAGTGTGGAAAGCCGGAATCAGATCTGTTTGTTCAGTTTTTATATTTCAGGCGATTAAGTGAAACATTAAATGAAACCAAATCCCGGTTTCTGTCGATGTGAAGCAAAGAAGGAAAATAAACTCCAAGCCCTGGTGTGGACAGCAGGAGGAAAGGCAGGCACCGTGCCCCTCACCCCTTTCCCAGAGAGGATCCTGGGACCCAGCGCCTCCGAGGGTCCGGCCAGGGTCCCCAGAGCTGTGGGCAGCATCCATCAGCTTTGTCTTCAGCTTCTGCCACCTGCCATGGGTCTCTGTCCAGGGTGTGGTGGCTTCAGGTGCCAGCCACGCGTCAGGGCGGGCCGTGCACAGAGCTCTGCACCGGCTGCGAGCCACGGTGCTGTGTTCTCAGCATCTGCCCTCATCCTGAGAGATTCCGGCAGGGCGGGCCGTGCACAGAGCTCTGCGAGCCATGGAGCTGTGTTCTCAGCATCTGCCCTCGTTCTGAGAGGTTCCCACAGAGCCCTGGCCTAGCACAGCTCCTTCAGCTCAGCGCGTGGGCAGCCCAGGCTCCCAGCCCCTGCTGGTGGCAGCCAAAGCCTCCGTCCCAGTTCCACTTGTTGCCTGGTGGCCCCCACAGTGCAGAGGCACCCCAGCGTGCACCCTGGAGCAGTCCTGGCCCGGCCAATGTCCTGCCAGGCCTGGTTATTCAGGAAGGGAGGAAGGGAGGGCAGAGGAGAGAAGGAGGGAGGGAGGGAGGGAGGAAGGGAGGAGGGAGGGGAGAGGGAGGGAGAAGGCAGGGCAGAGAAGGAGGGAGGACTGCACAGCTTCTCGCTTTCCTGTGGCACTGGACAGGTTTAAACCGCAGGACGGGAACTGGGAAACCCAGTTAGTTCACAGCTACAAGACAGCTGTAGGGGAGAGGCGGACCTTCACTGAACTGCTCCACTGAGAGAGACAGAGACGGAGACAGAGAGCCACAGGGGACAGAAACACGCTGCTCGATAAAACAGGAGTGATGAGAGGCTGAAGCAGGACAATCCCTGAGCCCGGGAGTCCAGGGCCAGGCTGCTTGTGTGGGGACAGGGGGAGGAAGAGGAGAGAAAGGATGAAGAAAGGGAGGAGGGGGCGAGGGACAAGACAGGGCTGCCACGTAACTCGGGCTGTAAGGGTGACGGCCACATCCGTCCTTTTACGTGCAGGCCGCAGGCCCGCTTGGCTCTAGACACCTGGTGGCAGGTACAGTTTCTAGGAAGTGTGTGACACTGTTTGTATTTAGGGTGTTCTGAGTGCAGCGACTCGCACGTGCCTATCTGGATGTCACCAGGCCATCTTCCTGTGTGTGGCTATGTGGCCCTTCCAGGGAAGGGATTCTCACACACATACCCAGCTTCCACAAGAGGCTGGGAAGGTGAGCATTCGTGGGCACTGTGCCCACTCGCGGTGGTGAGCTCAGAGGTCCTCCTTGGGGACACCAAGCAATGTTGCTGCTTGTGCCTGGCTGGGCTCATGAACACCCAGAGGTGGAGCCTTGGGAGCTGCACAATGCCTCACCAGGTGCCACGGGCCATGGGCCACGTGCCGATGACTTGCCATAAAAGCCATTCCACCAAAGCTGAGAGACTGGGAGGCCACATGCCCACGTCCTCTCGCCTCGGTGTGCTGCAGCAGTCACCAGCCCACCCTGCACCTGGGGGCAGGGGTCTCCGAGACCCCCAGCTCTCATCTTTTCAGCGGCCCCTCCTTTGTTATGCTTTCGCTCAAAGGGCAGTGGAGTGGGTTTGTGCGGGAGACGCGGATAAATCACAGGAAGCCACACACGGCACCCTGCCCCACACTGAGCAGGGGCCGGCAGCTGCGCCAGTCCCACCGCCATCAGACCCAAATCTTTTCCTGGGGCCAGACTCCCGCCCACTTCTCTTTGTTCCTCAATTTCTAAAGCTTCCGTTTCCTATGTGCCAGTGTCAGGAAGGACACGTGAGTGCCGGGGTGTGGTCCTGCCTCCCAGGTCATCTGACCAATGGGTTCAGTGTCCTCCACAGGTAGTTGGCTCCGTGGCACCAGCTCCTATGGCCAGGGTTACCATGAGTACCACGGCTGTGTGTACATGCTGGGTATGAGGTGTAGGTACAGTGCTCCCCCTCAGACTCAGACGCACGTGTCTAGCAGGAGCAGGCCTCACAGGCCCCATGGGGCCAGCAGGTGGCAGGGGCAGCGGCCAAGTTTAGGGAGTGCAGCACCCTCACACCCTCAGAGCCCACTGCCGTGAGACCTGGACGTGGGATGCCTCGTGCTGATCCGTGACCAAGCGGTGGCCGGTCACTGTGCACTCCCATGGGCCCCAGGCAGTGCCTGTTACATTTCATCTGCAGGGTTTTCTTCTTTCCTCAACTTTAAATTCCTGTTTAAGGGAAGCAGTCAGGAGCTTTTCTTGGTACCAGGGATTGAACTCGGGACTTCGTACTTGCCAGGCAGGTGCTTATGCTGTTGAGCTGCATCCCTGGCCCCTTTTTGTTTGTTTGTTTGTTTGTTTGTTTGTTTGTTTTTGAGTACAGCCTGCCTTGTTAATTAATTTCCAGAATATGACCCAGGCCTGGTGGCACACGCCTATAATCCCAGGGTTCACGAAGCTAAGTCAGGAAGACTGCTACAAAGCCCAGAACGGCCTGAGCTCCAGAGGGAGCCCAAGGCCAGCCTGAACTGCAGAGCAAGAACCTGTCTCAAAAAGCAATGAAAAAGCAAACAAATACATGCAGAATATATTTTAAAGTAGCAGCCCAAAGGGCGCGCACCTGGATGAGGGCTCTTTCACCGGCTCACCTCTGCAGTTCCATCCAGCGGCCCACTCCGAGCTGGTCGCTCTCGCCCCGGTTTGCCCCATTCGTAAGCTCGGCCTCCCTGGGCCGCCGCTCAGCGGTGCCTTCAGTTCTGCTCTCCCTCACTGTGCTGCAAAGTGGAATCGCCAAGCAGAGAGAGGGCGGGTGCAGGAGCCGGTTTCTGCAGCCGGCTCTGTGCTCAGAGAATGAACCGCAGAAATTAAGCACCAGTGGTCACAGCTCGGCCCTGCTGAAGCTATAATCATAATAATGGCAAATAAATACCCATCACACACTTGACCTGGCCTCCGTATGTTGCTGTCTTTCTTCAAGTCCCTTTTTGCTGTAAGTTCTGTCAGAAACGCAGGCCCCCTGTGGTCGGCCTACAGGCCTCTCGGGGAAGCAGAGCCTTGAACGCCCGTCTGGCAGCCGGCCGTGGGGTCGCTGTGGGGCTGTCCCACCCTGTCCTGTCAGTGCGTGAGCCCTCGCCCACTCACACTGGCACCACAGCTGCAGGGGTGCATGCAAGCGCCCGGGGCACGGCTCACCAGCACAGCTTGGAAGGAGATGGGGTCTCGTGGGGCCAGCAGCCTGCGCCTGGGCCTTCATGGGTGGGGCAGCCAGGGGAGCCGCTGGACAGCCTGCGTGGGCAAGCCGCCCTGATGGGTCCCCTGCTCACACACCAGCATTTGGGAATTGTCCAAGGTCATGTCTGGGCCCCACACTTGTCCCCCACTGAAGCCAAGCCTCAGGAAAAAAGTGGGGTATGAGTATTTAGGGGAGTTGAGGCCTCCACGCACCTGCCACTGTCAGACTCTCCAGGGCAGGGGACAGAAAGGAGGAAGAGGCCCCAGGCTCAGGACCCCTGTGGTCACTGTCTCCCTTCCCTGCCTTGGAGGAGAGCTGAGGCCCAGGCCCGCATTTCTGGGAGTCTGGGGTGGCTGTGTGTCTGCCCTGCAGGGCCACTTAGAAGCACACGCCTTGGATCTGCGCCCTCAGCTCGCCCCTAGGCGCCTCCCTCCTCCTTCCCTTCCCCCTTCCCTTCATCCTATGACCGAGGGATGGACAGGGATGAGGCGCTGTCCTCCGTCTCCATCTCCAAGAGCCATGTTCCTCCCGCCCTCCCAGCCAGGGGACTGCGCCAGAAAGCACTCTTCCTCCAGAGGCTTCACCACCATACCCCACCCCAGCCCACTCCATCTTTGCCCATACCTCGTGGGAACGAATATCCACCTCGAGAGCCCCAGGAGCACCACACACGTAATAGGAACGTGGGGCTCTTAAATGCTCCTGAATGGAAGAGTGAGCAAGTGGGATTGGAATCGGGAGAAATCCCCCTGTCACCCAGGGCAGTAAAGGCAGCCGGCTCGGGACCGTTCCCCTCGGATCCATGATGTCTGTTTAACCAGGTTTGATGTGCGCAGAATGTAGCGCGATGCAGGCAGGGAGGCCGCTGGCTTAAGAACTTCTTCCTTCTGTGCTTGGCGACGAGCACCCTGCCGCCGGGACCTCAAGCGTCTTCCCTGAGGTCGCTCCGCCTGGCAGGTGCACAGTAGGCGTTAGACAGTGGTCTTCTCCTCCCTGTTCTCACCTTGCCCCTGCTGGCTTCTGGTCCCACAAAAACAGTAACTGAAGAGAGTTGTTGTTTTTTAAGTCAGTATTCCACACTTCTCAAGGGGGTCTTAGTGGGAACCAACTCGGTGTTCTCTGTCCTCGTGAGGGCCAAGCTCTGGTCGCCCCCGTAGTACCAGCTGGGAAATTAAGGCAGGGAATTTTTAACCCACTCAAGCTCTGTGCACGGCCCTGCAGGTGCAAGCTCCCGAGGGAGAGCCCTGGAGCCTGTGGGATGGAGACTGTGAGAGGAGTTGAGAAAGATTTTAAACATTTCCTCAAAAACTTTCACAGCAACATTTTGTGGGTGCAGGCGATTCCAGATCTGAGTCCCTTCTGCCAAGTGGCTAAGAGGCCTGAGGGGCAGAGGCAGCTCGGTGCTGCACCAGAGCAGGGTGCAGGCCACTCCTCTTCCGTGGGACCCTCTGCCCTTGGCCCCATGCACTCTCATCCTGCTACTAAAACTTCTCTAGCCCAGCCCTTTGCCTCTAGGAGCCAGAACTGAGCAAGCGAATCAAGGCCTACACCCCTGGGTGGTGATTTCTGCCCCTGCACTGGCCGCCCGGTTTGAGCGCGCTCCCTACCCGCCAAGGTCACAGCTTTGTTGTGGCCCGAGACCCGCAGCCCTGACACCCAGGCGGTGGGCGTCCCAGCCCAGATCCGCACTCGGCCCAGGCAGCCCCCTGATCCACTCTGCACAGGAAGGCAAGGGGAGGGCAGGCCAGGCTGACCTGTAAGGACATTTACAAAGGCTTCAGAGGTGGCGCCTGCGCTCTGCCACACGCTCGAGGACAGGCAGGGGCAAGGGTCCCCAGCTGGCCCTCCCGCTGCAGGTCCGTAGCAAATCTCAGGCTTCCATGGGCCACAGGCTGGGAACATTTGCTGCTTGGTGCGCCGTCCCTCCCTCGCCCCTGGTGACACCGCACTGCAGAGGCCTAGGGTAGCTCTGAGGAGGTAGCCTGGAGCTGGTCACTTTTCGAGTCCCTGTACCCATCTGCACCAAGTGCTATAGATGAGGGGGAGGTGGGTGCTGTTCTTTGACCAAATTAACAGAAGCCCCGGGAACAGACCCCTGTGGCTGAGCATCATGAGACCTGCCTGGGGACTCTCCTCTTGGTCCCCTGTGTTAGCTCTGCTTTACTTTCCACAAGAAGCCTGGGCGTTGTGCTGAAGACATGTTCACCGGGGTTTACCCATAGCTCCTCCGCAGAAAGCCCTAGGCTTCCAAAATCTGGTTCTTTTGACCCTGGCAGCCCAGAAGATGAGGGACCCCGAGATGTGGCTTCCCACGCATGGCAGCTGGAGCGTGGGGTCCCTCCCAAAGTGGCAATGTCCTGCAGACCAGGAGCCTGGCAGAGGGCAGACAGGCTGCATGGCTTCTGAGAAAGGCTTTTCTGGTGTGGGGGCCGGTGAGCGCCAGCCCCTGCGAGGGCTCCTTCAGCTGGGTCTGACGCAGTGGTGTCATAGTGTCAGGGACACCCCTTCCTGAGTGCCAGGAAGGGGGTGGGGCTAGCTGCCATGCTTCCAGGGAGCAGGTGCCATGCTGTGGGTTCGCCCTCTCCACCAGCCTCCGAGCTCCTGGTTTCCCTGGCTGACTTCGCCTTCCGGTCCCATGGGCTTGGGGTTTGTCTTTGTTCTGGCGCCTCGTGTATTTTTGAGCAGTTATTCATGTGTCTCCTCTTCAAGAATGTCTGTACTGCATGGCACACATGCGTTCCCATTGTCTGTGTCCACCCCGAGCCCAGTGCTTTCATGAAGGAATCCCTCCTGCGGATCAGTGGATCAGCGGAGGACCTCCCCTTTCGCCTCCTGTATCCTGGGCACGCTGTGGGGTGGGTAGGGGACCTCTGACCTGCTTGTGGGCAGAGGAACCAGAGGTCAGCATGGCTGGTGACAGTGCAGGTCCCACTGCTCAAAAGCTGGCCGGTCATTCCTAGGTTGGTCCCTGAGGGCACATTAGCCCTGACTGAAACCTTCTCCACCTCCACGTAACCTAAAAGAAAGAAAGTGAGGGCCAGCCAGATAACTCCGCAGATTAAAGCACCTACTTAGGCACACACAGAGGCCAGGGTTCCATCCCCAGTGTGCCGTGCTGGCCCCACCTCCGAGGCATGCTGAGGTGGTGCCCGAGACTGGGCGTGGTGGTGCACCAGGCTTGGGGGGCTGAAAACAGGAGGATCAGTACAAGTGCAATCTACATAGTGAGAACCTGTAGACCCTGTACTAAATAAAGAA
Source organism: Myocastor coypus (assembly GCA_004027025.1). Lineage (NCBI taxonomy): Eukaryota > Metazoa > Chordata > Mammalia > Rodentia > Myocastoridae > Myocastor > Myocastor coypus. The sequence continues at coordinate 32 of PVJA010003447.1, read as the reverse complement.
AGAGAGAGGGAGGGAAAAAGGGAGGGGAGGGG